>JASGCC010000588.1:0-72841 GCA_030067915.1 Hydractinia echinata
AAAATTATTTTTTCACCACTAAAACCCATGAGACTTGTAGTTTTCAAAAATATTTTCATTTTTGATGAGACGCCGAATGAAAGCAGTTTAATCGCCGGCAACCGAAAACCCGCGATTTCCCGTAAATCCCGTATAGTCGAATGTATACAAAGAAAGTAAGCAGGAGTAAACTCATTTCCCGAACGATTTTTAAAATTATTTTTTCACCACTAAAACCCATGAGACTTGTAGTTTTCAAAAATATTTTCATTTTTGATGAGACGCCGAATGAAAGCAGTTTAATCGCCGGCAACCGAAAACCCGCGATTTCCCGTAAATCCCGTATAGTCGAATGTATACAAAGAAAGTAAGCAGGGAGTAAACTCATTTCCCGAACGATTTTTAAAATTATTTTTTCACCACTAAAACCCATGAGACTTGTAGTTTTCAAAAATATTTTCATTTTTGATGAGACGCCGAATGAAAGCAGTTTAATCGCCGGCAACCGAAAACCCGCGATTTCCCGTAAATCCCGTATAGTCGAATGTATACAAAGAAAGTAAGCAGGGAGTAAACTCATTTCCCGAACGATTTTTAAAATTATTTTTTCACCACTAAAACCCATGAGACTTGTAGTTTTCAAAAATATTTTCATTTTTGATGAGACGCCGAATGAAAGCAGTTTAATCGCCGGCAACCGAAAACCCGCGATTTCCCGTAAATCCCGTATAGTCGAATGTATACAAAGAAAGTAAGCAGGGAGTAAACTCATTTCCCGAACGATTTTTAAAATTATTTTTTCACCACTAAAACCCATGAGACTTGTAGTTTTCAAAAATATTTTCATTTTTGATGAGACGCCGAATGAAAGCAGTTTAATCGCCGGCAACCGAAAACCCGCGATTTCCCGTAAATCCCGTATAGTCGAATGTATACAAAGAAAGTAAGCAGGGAGTAAACTCATTTCCCGAACGATTTTTAAAATTATTTTTTCACCACTAAAACCCATGAGACTTGTAGTTTTCAAAAATATTTTCATTTTTGATGAGACGCCGAATGAAAGCAGTTTAATCGCCGGCAACCGAAAACCCGCGATTTCCCGTAAATCCCGTATAGTCGAATGTATACAAAGAAAGTAAGCAGGGAGTAAACTCATTTCCCGAACGATTTTTAAAATTATTTTTTCACCACTAAAACCCATGAGACTTGTAGTTTTCAAAAATATTTTCATTTTTGATGAGACGCCGAATGAAAGCAGTTTAATCGCCGGCAACCGAAAACCCGCGATTTCCCGTAAATCCCGTATAGTCGAATGTATACAAAGAAAGTAAGCAGGGAGTAAACTCATTTCCCGAACGATTTTTAAAATTATTTTTTCACCACTAAAACCCATGAGACTTGTAGTTTTCAAAAATATTTTCATTTTTGATGAGACGCCGAATGAAAGCAGTTTAATCGCCGGCAACCGAAAACCCGCGATTTCCCGTAAATCCCGTATAGTCGAATGTATACAAAGAAAGTAAGCAGGGAGTAAACTCATTTCCCGAACGATTTTTAAAATTATTTTTTCACCACTAAAACCCATGAGACTTGTAGTTTTCAAAAATATTTTCATTTTTGATGAGACGCCGAATGAAAGCAGTTTAATCGCCGGCAACCGAAAACCCGCGATTTCCCGTAAATCCCGTATAGTCGAATGTATACAAAGAAAGTAAGCAGGGAGTAAACTCATTTCCCGAACGATTTTTAAAATTATTTTTTCACCACTAAAACCCATGAGACTTGTAGTTTTCAAAAATATTTTCATTTTTGATGAGACGCCGAATGAAAGCAGTTTAATCGCCGGCAACCGAAAACCCGCGATTTCCCGTAAATCCCGTATAGTCGAATGTATACAAAGAAAGTAAGCAGGGAGTAAACTCATTTCCCGAACGATTTTTAAAATTATTTTTTCACCACTAAAACCCATGAGACTTGTAGTTTTCAAAAATATTTTCATTTTTGATGAGACGCCGAATGAAAGCAGTTTAATCGCCGGCAACCGAAAACCCGCGATTTCCCGTAAATCCCGTATAGTCGAATGTATACAAAGAAAGTAAGCAGGGAGTAAACTCATTTCCCGAACGATTTTTAAAATTATTTTTTCACCACTAAAACCCATGAGACTTGTAGTTTTCAAAAATATTTTCATTTTTGATGAGACGCCGAATGAAAGCAGTTTAATCGCCGGCAACCGAAAACCCGCGATTTCCCGTAAATCCCGTATAGTCGAATGTATACAAAGAAAGTAAGCAGGGAGTAAACTCATTTCCCGAACGATTTTTAAAATTATTTTTTCACCACTAAAACCCATGAGACTTGTAGTTTTCAAAAATATTTTCATTTTTGATGAGACGCCGAATGAAAGCAGTTTAATCGCCGGCAACCGAAAACCCGCGATTTCCCGTAAATCCCGTATAGTCGAATGTATACAAAGAAAGTAAGCAGGGAGTAAACTCATTTCCCGAACGATTTTTAAAATTATTTTTTCACCACTAAAACCCATGAGACTTGTAGTTTTCAAAAATATTTTCATTTTTGATGAGACGCCGAATGAAAGCAGTTTAATCGCCGGCAACCGAAAACCCGCGATTTCCCGTAAATCCCGTATAGTCGAATGTATACAAAGAAAGTAAGCAGGGAGTAAACTCATTTCCCGAACGATTTTTAAAATTATTTTTTCACCACTAAAACCCATGAGACTTGTAGTTTTCAAAAATATTTTCATTTTTGATGAGACGCCGAATGAAAGCAGTTTAATCGCCGGCAACCGAAAACCCGCGATTTCCCGTAAATCCCGTATAGTCGAATGTATACAAAGAAAGTAAGCAGGGAGTAAACTCATTTCCCGAACGATTTTTAAAATTATTTTTTCACCACTAAAACCCATGAGACTTGTAGTTTTCAAAAATATTTTCATTTTTGATGAGACGCCGAATGAAAGCAGTTTAATCGCCGGCAACCGAAAACCCGCGATTTCCCGTAAATCCCGTATAGTCGAATGTATACAAAGAAAGTAAGCAGGGAGTAAACTCATTTCCCGAACGATTTTTAAAATTATTTTTTCACCACTAAAACCCATGAGACTTGTAGTTTTCAAAAATATTTTCATTTTTGATGAGACGCCGAATGAAAGCAGTTTAATCGCCGGCAACCGAAAACCCGCGATTTCCCGTAAATCCCGTATAGTCGAATGTATACAAAGAAAGTAAGCAGGGAGTAAACTCATTTCCCGAACGATTTTTAAAATTATTTTTTCACCACTAAAACCCATGAGACTTGTAGTTTTCAAAAATATTTTCATTTTTGATGAGACGCCGAATGAAAGCAGTTTAATCGCCGGCAACCGAAAACCCGCGATTTCCCGTAAATCCCGTATAGTCGAATGTATACAAAGAAAGTAAGCAGGGAGTAAACTCATTTCCCGAACGATTTTTAAAATTATTTTTTCACCACTAAAACCCATGAGACTTGTAGTTTTCAAAAATATTTTCATTTTTGATGAGACGCCGAATGAAAGCAGTTTAATCGCCGGCAACCGAAAACCCGCGATTTCCCGTAAATCCCTCCCGTATAGTCGAATGTATACAAAGAAAGTAAGCAGGGAGTAAACTCATTTCCCGAACGATTTTTAAAATTATTTTTTCACCACTAAAACCCATGAGACTTGTAGTTTTCAAAAATATTTTCATTTTTGATGAGACGCCGAATGAAAGCAGTTTAATCGCCGGCAACCGAAAACCCGCGATTTCCCGTAAATCCCGTATAGTCGAATGTATACAAAGAAAGTAAGCAGGGAGTAAACTCATTTCCCGAACGATTTTTAAAATTATTTTTTCACCACTAAAACCCATGAGACTTGTAGTTTTCAAAAATATTTTCATTTTTGATGAGACGCCGAATGAAAGCAGTTTAATCGCCGGCAACCGAAAACCCGCGATTTCCCGTAAATCCCGTATAGTCGAATGTATACAAAGAAAGTAAGCAGGGAGTAAACTCATTTCCCGAACGATTTTTAAAATTATTTTTTCACCACTAAAACCCATGAGACTTGTAGTTTTCAAAAATATTTTCATTTTTGATGAGACGCCGAATGAAAGCAGTTTAATCGCCGGCAACCGAAAACCCGCGATTTCCCGTAAATCCCGTATAGTCGAATGTATACAAAGAAAGTAAGCAGGGAGTAAACTCATTTCCCGAACGATTTTTAAAATTATTTTTTCACCACTAAAACCCATGAGACTTGTAGTTTTCAAAAATATTTTCATTTTTGATGAGACGCCGAATGAAAGCAGTTTAATCGCCGGCAACCGAAAACCCGCGATTTCCCGTAAATCCCGTATAGTCGAATGTATACAAAGAAAGTAAGCAGGGAGTAAACTCATTTCCCGAACGATTTTTAAAATTATTTTTTCACCACTAAAACCCATGAGACTTGTAGTTTTCAAAAATATTTTCATTTTTGATGAGACGCCGAATGAAAGCAGTTTAATCGCCGGCAACCGAAAACCCGCGATTTCCCGTAAATCCCGTATAGTCGAATGTATACAAAGAAAGTAAGCAGGGAGTAAACTCATTTCCCGAACGATTTTTAAAATTATTTTTTCACCACTAAAACCCATGAGACTTGTAGTTTTCAAAAATATTTTCATTTTTGATGAGACGCCGAATGAAAGCAGTTTAATCGCCGGCAACCGAAAACCCGCGATTTCCCGTAAATCCCGTATAGTCGAATGTATACAAAGAAAGTAAGCAGGGAGTAAACTCATTTCCCGAACGATTTTTAAAATTATTTTTTCACCACTAAAACCCATGAGACTTGTAGTTTTCAAAAATATTTTCATTTTTGATGAGACGCCGAATGAAAGCAGTTTAATCGCCGGCAACCGAAAACCCGCGATTTCCCGTAAATCCCGTATAGTCGAATGTATACAAAGAAAGTAAGCAGGGAGTAAACTCATTTCCCGAACGATTTTTAAAATTATTTTTTCACCACTAAAACCCATGAGACTTGTAGTTTTCAAAAATATTTTCATTTTTGATGAGACGCCGAATGAAAGCAGTTTAATCGCCGGCAACCGAAAACCCGCGATTTCCCGTAAATCCCGTATAGTCGAATGTATACAAAGAAAGTAAGCAGGGAGTAAACTCATTTCCCGAACGATTTTTAAAATTATTTTTTCACCACTAAAACCCATGAGACTTGTAGTTTTCAAAAATATTTTCATTTTTGATGAGACGCCGAATGAAAGCAGTTTAATCGCCGGCAACCGAAAACCCGCGATTTCCCGTAAATCCCGTATAGTCGAATGTATACAAAGAAAGTAAGCAGGGAGTAAACTCATTTCCCGAACGATTTTTAAAATTATTTTTTCACCACTAAAACCCATGAGACTTGTAGTTTTCAAAAATATTTTCATTTTTGATGAGACGCCGAATGAAAGCAGTTTAATCGCCGGCAACCGAAAACCCGCGATTTCCCGTAAATCCCGTATAGTCGAATGTATACAAAGAAAGTAAGCAGGGAGTAAACTCATTTCCCGAACGATTTTTAAAATTATTTTTTCACCACTAAAACCCATGAGACTTGTAGTTTTCAAAAATATTTTCATTTTTGATGAGACGCCGAATGAAAGCAGTTTAATCGCCGGCAACCGAAAACCCGCGATTTCCCGTAAATCCCGTATAGTCGAATGTATACAAAGAAAGTAAGCAGGGAGTAAACTCATTTCCCGAACGATTTTTAAAATTATTTTTTCACCACTAAAACCCATGAGACTTGTAGTTTTCAAAAATATTTTCATTTTTGATGAGACGCCGAATGAAAGCAGTTTAATCGCCGGCAACCGAAAACCCGCGATTTCCCGTAAATCCCGTATAGTCGAATGTATACAAAGAAAGTAAGCAGGGAGTAAACTCATTTCCCGAACGATTTTTAAAATTATTTTTTCACCACTAAAACCCATGAGACTTGTAGTTTTCAAAAATATTTTCATTTTTGATGAGACGCCGAATGAAAGCAGTTTAATCGCCGGCAACCGAAAACCCGCGATTTCCCGTAAATCCCGTATAGTCGAATGTATACAAAGAAAGTAAGCAGGGAGTAAACTCATTTCCCGAACGATTTTTAAAATTATTTTTTCACCACTAAAACCCATGAGACTTGTAGTTTTCAAAAATATTTTCATTTTTGATGAGACGCCGAATGAAAGCAGTTTAATCGCCGGCAACCGAAAACCCGCGATTTCCCGTAAATCCCGTATAGTCGAATGTATACAAAGAAAGTAAGCAGGGAGTAAACTCATTTCCCGAACGATTTTTAAAATTATTTTTTCACCACTAAAACCCATGAGACTTGTAGTTTTCAAAAATATTTTCATTTTTGATGAGACGCCGAATGAAAGCAGTTTAATCGCCGGCAACCGAAAACCCGCGATTTCCCGTAAATCCCGTATAGTCGAATGTATACAAAGAAAGTAAGCAGGGAGTAAACTCATTTCCCGAACGATTTTTAAAATTATTTTTTCACCACTAAAACCCATGAGACTTGTAGTTTTCAAAAATATTTTCATTTTTGATGAGACGCCGAATGAAAGCAGTTTAATCGCCGGCAACCGAAAACCCGCGATTTCCCGTAAATCCCGTATAGTCGAATGTATACAAAGAAAGTAAGCAGGGAGTAAACTCATTTCCCGAACGATTTTTAAAATTATTTTTTCACCACTAAAACCCATGAGACTTGTAGTTTTCAAAAATATTTTCATTTTTGATGAGACGCCGAATGAAAGCAGTTTAATCGCCGGCAACCGAAAACCCGCGATTTCCCGTAAATCCCGTATAGTCGAATGTATACAAAGAAAGTAAGCAGGGAGTAAACTCATTTCCCGAACGATTTTTAAAATTATTTTTTCACCACTAAAACCCATGAGACTTGTAGTTTTCAAAAATATTTTCATTTTTGATGAGACGCCGAATGAAAGCAGTTTAATCGCCGGCAACCGAAAACCCGCGATTTCCCGTAAATCCCGTATAGTCGAATGTATACAAAGAAAGTAAGCAGGGAGTAAACTCATTTCCCGAACGATTTTTAAAATTATTTTTTCACCACTAAAACCCATGAGACTTGTAGTTTTCAAAAATATTTTCATTTTTGATGAGACGCCGAATGAAAGCAGTTTAATCGCCGGCAACCGAAAACCCGCGATTTCCCGTAAATCCCGTATAGTCGAATGTATACAAAGAAAGTAAGCAGGGAGTAAACTCATTTCCCGAACGATTTTTAAAATTATTTTTTCACCACTAAAACCCATGAGACTTGTAGTTTTCAAAAATATTTTCATTTTTGATGAGACGCCGAATGAAAGCAGTTTAATCGCCGGCAACCGAAAACCCGCGATTTCCCGTAAATCCCGTATAGTCGAATGTATACAAAGAAAGTAAGCAGGGAGTAAACTCATTTCCCGAACGATTTTTAAAATTATTTTTTCACCACTAAAACCCATGAGACTTGTAGTTTTCAAAAATATTTTCATTTTTGATGAGACGCCGAATGAAAGCAGTTTAATCGCCGGCAACCGAAAACCCGCGATTTCCCGTAAATCCCGTATAGTCGAATGTATACAAAGAAAGTAAGCAGGGAGTAAACTCATTTCCCGAACGATTTTTAAAATTATTTTTTCACCACTAAAACCCATGAGACTTGTAGTTTTCAAAAATATTTTCATTTTTGATGAGACGCCGAATGAAAGCAGTTTAATCGCCGGCAACCGAAAACCCGCGATTTCCCGTAAATCCCGTATAGTCGAATGTATACAAAGAAAGTAAGCAGGGAGTAAACTCATTTCCCGAACGATTTTTAAAATTATTTTTTCACCACTAAAACCCATGAGACTTGTAGTTTTCAAAAATATTTTCATTTTTGATGAGACGCCGAATGAAAGCAGTTTAATCGCCGGCAACCGAAAACCCGCGATTTCCCGTAAATCCCGTATAGTCGAATGTATACAAAGAAAGTAAGCAGGGAGTAAACTCATTTCCCGAACGATTTTTAAAATTATTTTTTCACCACTAAAACCCATGAGACTTGTAGTTTTCAAAAATATTTTCATTTTTGATGAGACGCCGAATGAAAGCAGTTTAATCGCCGGCAACCGAAAACCCGCGATTTCCCGTAAATCCCGTATAGTCGAATGTATACAAAGAAAGTAAGCAGGGAGTAAACTCATTTCCCGAACGATTTTTAAAATTATTTTTTCACCACTAAAACCCATGAGACTTGTAGTTTTCAAAAATATTTTCATTTTTGATGAGACGCCGAATGAAAGCAGTTTAATCGCCGGCAACCGAAAACCCGCGATTTCCCGTAAAATCCCGTATAGTCGAATGTATACAAAGAAAGTAAGCAGGGAGTAAACTCATTTCCCGAACGATTTTTAAAATTATTTTTTCACCACTAAAACCCATGAGACTTGTAGTTTTCAAAAATATTTTCATTTTTGATGAGACGCCGAATGAAAGCAGTTTAATCGCCGGCAACCGAAAACCCGCGATTTCCCGTAAATCCCGTATAGTCGAATGTATACAAAGAAAGTAAGCAGGGAGTAAACTCATTTCCCGAACGATTTTTAAAATTATTTTTTCACCACTAAAACCCATGAGACTTGTAGTTTTCAAAAATATTTTCATTTTTGATGAGACGCCGAATGAAAGCAGTTTAATCGCCGGCAACCGAAAACCCGCGATTTCCCGTAAATCCCGTATAGTCGAATGTATACAAAGAAAGTAAGCAGGGAGTAAACTCATTTCCCGAACGATTTTTAAAATTATTTTTTCACCACTAAAACCCATGAGACTTGTAGTTTTCAAAAATATTTTCATTTTTGATGAGACGCCGAATGAAAGCAGTTTAATCGCCGGCAACCGAAAACCCGCGATTTCCCGTAAATCCCGTATAGTCGAATGTATACAAAGAAAGTAAGCAGGGAGTAAACTCATTTCCCGAACGATTTTTAAAATTATTTTTTCACCACTAAAACCCATGAGACTTGTAGTTTTCAAAAATATTTTCATTTTTGATGAGACGCCGAATGAAAGCAGTTTAATCGCCGGCAACCGAAAACCCGCGATTTCCCGTAAATCCCGTATAGTCGAATGTATACAAAGAAAGTAAGCAGGGAGTAAACTCATTTCCCGAACGATTTTTAAAATTATTTTTTCACCACTAAAACCCATGAGACTTGTAGTTTTCAAAAATATTTTCATTTTTGATGAGACGCCGAATGAAAGCAGTTTAATCGCCGGCAACCGAAAACCCGCGATTTCCCGTAAATCCCGTATAGTCGAATGTATACAAAGAAAGTAAGCAGGGAGTAAACTCATTTCCCGAACGATTTTTAAAATTATTTTTTCACCACTAAAACCCATGAGACTTGTAGTTTTCAAAAATATTTTCATTTTTGATGAGACGCCGAATGAAAGCAGTTTAATCGCCGGCAACCGAAAACCCGCGATTTCCCGTAAATCCCGTATAGTCGAATGTATACAAAGAAAGTAAGCAGGGAGTAAACTCATTTCCCGAACGATTTTTAAAATTATTTTTTCACCACTAAAACCCATGAGACTTGTAGTTTTCAAAAATATTTTCATTTTTGATGAGACGCCGAATGAAAGCAGTTTAATCGCCGGCAACCGAAAACCCGCGATTTCCCGTAAATCCCGTATAGTCGAATGTATACAAAGAAAGTAAGCAGGGAGTAAACTCATTTCCCGAACGATTTTTAAAATTATTTTTTCACCACTAAAACCCATGAGACTTGTAGTTTTCAAAAATATTTTCATTTTTGATGAGACGCCGAATGAAAGCAGTTTAATCGCCGGCAACCGAAAACCCGCGATTTCCCGTAAATCCCGTATAGTCGAATGTATACAAAGAAAGTAAGCAGGGAGTAAACTCATTTCCCGAACGATTTTTAAAATTATTTTTTCACCACTAAAACCCATGAGACTTGTAGTTTTCAAAAATATTTTCATTTTTGATGAGACGCCGAATGAAAGCAGTTTAATCGCCGGCAACCGAAAACCCGCGATTTCCCGTAAATCCCGTATAGTCGAATGTATACAAAGAAAGTAAGCAGGGAGTAAACTCATTTCCCGAACGATTTTTAAAATTATTTTTTCACCACTAAAACCCATGAGACTTGTAGTTTTCAAAAATATTTTCATTTTTGATGAGACGCCGAATGAAAGCAGTTTAATCGCCGGCAACCGAAAACCCGCGATTTCCCGTAAATCCCGTATAGTCGAATGTATACAAAGAAAGTAAGCAGGGAGTAAACTCATTTCCCGAACGATTTTTAAAATTATTTTTTCACCACTAAAACCCATGAGACTTGTAGTTTTCAAAAATATTTTCATTTTTGATGAGACGCCGAATGAAAGCAGTTTAATCGCCGGCAACCGAAAACCCGCGATTTCCCGTAAATCCCGTATAGTCGAATGTATACAAAGAAAGTAAGCAGGGAGTAAACTCATTTCCCGAACGATTTTTAAAATTATTTTTTCACCACTAAAACCCATGAGACTTGTAGTTTTCAAAAATATTTTCATTTTTGATGAGACGCCGAATGAAAGCAGTTTAATCGCCGGCAACCGAAAACCCGCGATTTCCCGTAAATCCCGTATAGTCGAATGTATACAAAGAAAGTAAGCAGGGAGTAAACTCATTTCCCGAACGATTTTTAAAATTATTTTTTCACCACTAAAACCCATGAGACTTGTAGTTTTCAAAAATATTTTCATTTTTGATGAGACGCCGAATGAAAGCAGTTTAATCGCCGGCAACCGAAAACCCGCGATTTCCCGTAAATCCCGTATAGTCGAATGTATACAAAGAAAGTAAGCAGGGAGTAAACTCATTTCCCGAACGATTTTTAAAATTATTTTTTCACCACTAAAACCCATGAGACTTGTAGTTTTCAAAAATATTTTCATTTTTGATGAGACGCCGAATGAAAGCAGTTTAATCGCCGGCAACCGAAAACCCGCGATTTCCCGTAAATCCCGTATAGTCGAATGTATACAAAGAAAGTAAGCAGGGAGTAAACTCATTTCCCGAACGATTTTTAAAATTATTTTTTCACCACTAAAACCCATGAGACTTGTAGTTTTCAAAAATATTTTCATTTTTGATGAGACGCCGAATGAAAGCAGTTTAATCGCCGGCAACCGAAAACCCGCGATTTCCCGTAAATCCCGTATAGTCGAATGTATACAAAGAAAGTAAGCAGGGAGTAAACTCATTTCCCGAACGATTTTTAAAATTATTTTTTCACCACTAAAACCCATGAGACTTGTAGTTTTCAAAAATATTTTCATTTTTGATGAGACGCCGAATGAAAGCAGTTTAATCGCCGGCAACCGAAAACCCGCGATTTCCCGTAAATCCCGTATAGTCGAATGTATACAAAGAAAGTAAGCAGGGAGTAAACTCATTTCCCGAACGATTTTTAAAATTATTTTTTCACCACTAAAACCCATGAGACTTGTAGTTTTCAAAAATATTTTCATTTTTGATGAGACGCCGAATGAAAGCAGTTTAATCGCCGGCAACCGAAAACCCGCGATTTCCCGTAAATCCCGTATAGTCGAATGTATACAAAGAAAGTAAGCAGGGAGTAAACTCATTTCCCGAACGATTTTTAAAATTATTTTTTCACCACTAAAACCCATGAGACTTGTAGTTTTCAAAAATATTTTCATTTTTGATGAGACGCCGAATGAAAGCAGTTTAATCGCCGGCAACCGAAAACCCGCGATTTCCCGTAAATCCCGTATAGTCGAATGTATACAAAGAAAGTAAGCAGGGAGTAAACTCATTTCCCGAACGATTTTTAAAATTATTTTTTCACCACTAAAACCCATGAGACTTGTAGTTTTCAAAAATATTTTCATTTTTGATGAGACGCCGAATGAAAGCAGTTTAATCGCCGGCAACCGAAAACCCGCGATTTCCCGTAAATCCCGTATAGTCGAATGTATACAAAGAAAGTAAGCAGGGAGTAAACTCATTTCCCGAACGATTTTTAAAATTATTTTTTCACCACTAAAACCCATGAGACTTGTAGTTTTCAAAAATATTTTCATTTTTGATGAGACGCCGAATGAAAGCAGTTTAATCGCCGGCAACCGAAAACCCGCGATTTCCCGTAAATCCCGTATAGTCGAATGTATACAAAGAAAGTAAGCAGGGAGTAAACTCATTTCCCGAACGATTTTTAAAATTATTTTTTCACCACTAAAACCCATGAGACTTGTAGTTTTCAAAAATATTTTCATTTTTGATGAGACGCCGAATGAAAGCAGTTTAATCGCCGGCAACCGAAAACCCGCGATTTCCCGTAAAATCCCGTATAGTCGAATGTATACAAAGAAAGTAAGCAGGGAGTAAACTCATTTCCCGAACGATTTTTAAAATTATTTTTTCACCACTAAAACCCATGAGACTTGTAGTTTTCAAAAATATTTTCATTTTTGATGAGACGCCGAATGAAAGCAGTTTAATCGCCGGCAACCGAAAACCCGCGATTTCCCGTAAATCCCGTATAGTCGAATGTATACAAAGAAAGTAAGCAGGGAGTAAACTCATTTCCCGAACGATTTTTAAAATTATTTTTTCACCACTAAAACCCATGAGACTTGTAGTTTTCAAAAATATTTTCATTTTTGATGAGACGCCGAATGAAAGCAGTTTAATCGCCGGCAACCGAAAACCCGCGATTTCCCGTAAATCCCGTATAGTCGAATGTATACAAAGAAAGTAAGCAGGGAGTAAACTCATTTCCCGAACGATTTTTAAAATTATTTTTTCACCACTAAAACCCATGAGACTTGTAGTTTTCAAAAATATTTTCATTTTTGATGAGACGCCGAATGAAAGCAGTTTAATCGCCGGCAACCGAAAACCCGCGATTTCCCGTAAATCCCGTATAGTCGAATGTATACAAAGAAAGTAAGCAGGGAGTAAACTCATTTCCCGAACGATTTTTAAAATTATTTTTTCACCACTAAAACCCATGAGACTTGTAGTTTTCAAAAATATTTTCATTTTTGATGAGACGCCGAATGAAAGCAGTTTAATCGCCGGCAACCGAAAACCCGCGATTTCCCGTAAATCCCGTATAGTCGAATGTATACAAAGAAAGTAAGCAGGGAGTAAACTCATTTCCCGAACGATTTTTAAAATTATTTTTTCACCACTAAAACCCATGAGACTTGTAGTTTTCAAAAATATTTTCATTTTTGATGAGACGCCGAATGAAAGCAGTTTAATCGCCGGCAACCGAAAACCCGCGATTTCCCGTAAATCCCGTATAGTCGAATGTATACAAAGAAAGTAAGCAGGGAGTAAACTCATTTCCCGAACGATTTTTAAAATTATTTTTTCACCACTAAAACCCATGAGACTTGTAGTTTTCAAAAATATTTTCATTTTTGATGAGACGCCGAATGAAAGCAGTTTAATCGCCGGCAACCGAAAACCCGCGATTTCCCGTAAATCCCGTATAGTCGAATGTATACAAAGAAAGTAAGCAGGGAGTAAACTCATTTCCCGAACGATTTTTAAAATTATTTTTTCACCACTAAAACCCATGAGACTTGTAGTTTTCAAAAATATTTTCATTTTTGATGAGACGCCGAATGAAAGCAGTTTAATCGCCGGCAACCGAAAACCCGCGATTTCCCGTAAATCCCGTATAGTCGAATGTATACAAAGAAAGTAAGCAGGGAGTAAACTCATTTCCCGAACGATTTTTAAAATTATTTTTTCACCACTAAAACCCATGAGACTTGTAGTTTTCAAAAATATTTTCATTTTTGATGAGACGCCGAATGAAAGCAGTTTAATCGCCGGCAACCGAAAACCCGCGATTTCCCGTAAATCCCGTATAGTCGAATGTATACAAAGAAAGTAAGCAGGGAGTAAACTCATTTCCCGAACGATTTTTAAAATTATTTTTTCACCACTAAAACCCATGAGACTTGTAGTTTTCAAAAATATTTTCATTTTTGATGAGACGCCGAATGAAAGCAGTTTAATCGCCGGCAACCGAAAACCCGCGATTTCCCGTAAATCCCGTATAGTCGAATGTATACAAAGAAAGTAAGCAGGGAGTAAACTCATTTCCCGAACGATTTTTAAAATTATTTTTTCACCACTAAAACCCATGAGACTTGTAGTTTTCAAAAATATTTTCATTTTTGATGAGACGCCGAATGAAAGCAGTTTAATCGCCGGCAACCGAAAACCCGCGATTTCCCGTAAATCCCGTATAGTCGAATGTATACAAAGAAAGTAAGCAGGGAGTAAACTCATTTCCCGAACGATTTTTAAAATTATTTTTTCACCACTAAAACCCATGAGACTTGTAGTTTTCAAAAATATTTTCATTTTTGATGAGACGCCGAATGAAAGCAGTTTAATCGCCGGCAACCGAAAACCCGCGATTTCCCGTAAAATCCCGTATAGTCGAATGTATACAAAGAAAGTAAGCAGGGAGTAAACTCATTTCCCGAACGATTTTTAAAATTATTTTTTCACCACTAAAACCCATGAGACTTGTAGTTTTCAAAAATATTTTCATTTTTGATGAGACGCCGAATGAAAGCAGTTTAATCGCCGGCAACCGAAAACCCGCGATTTCCCGTAAATCCCGTATAGTCGAATGTATACAAAGAAAGTAAGCAGGGAGTAAACTCATTTCCCGAACGATTTTTAAAATTATTTTTTCACCACTAAAACCCATGAGACTTGTAGTTTTCAAAAATATTTTCATTTTTGA
This sequence comes from Hydractinia echinata, assembly GCA_030067915.1. Taxonomy (NCBI): domain Eukaryota; kingdom Metazoa; phylum Cnidaria; class Hydrozoa; order Anthoathecata; family Hydractiniidae; genus Hydractinia; species Hydractinia echinata. Next base: position 14,856 of record JASGCC010000588.1, read on the forward strand.
TGAGACGCCGAATGAAAGCAGTTTAATCGCCGGCAACCGAAAACCCGCGATTTCCCGTAAATCCCGTATAGTCGAATGTATACAAAGAAAGTAAGCAGGGAGTAAACTCATTTCCCGAACGATTTTTAAAATTATTTTTTCACCACTAAAACCCATGAGACTTGTAGTTTTCAAAAATATTTTCATTTTTGATGAGACGCCGAATGAAAGCAGTTTAATCGCCGGCAACCGAAAACCCGCGATTTCCCGTAAATCCCGTATAGTCGAATGTATACAAAGAAAGTAAGCAGGGAGTAAACTCATTTCCCGAACGATTTTTAAAATTATTTTTTCACCACTAAAACCCATGAGACTTGTAGTTTTCAAAAATATTTTCATTTTTGATGAGACGCCGAATGAAAGCAGTTTAATCGCCGGCAACCGAAAACCCGCGATTTCCCGTAAATCCCGTATAGTCGAATGTATACAAAGAAAGTAAGCAGGGAGTAAACTCATTTCCCGAACGATTTTTAAAATTATTTTTTCACCACTAAAACCCATGAGACTTGTAGTTTTCAAAAATATTTTCATTTTTGATGAGACGCCGAATGAAAGCAGTTTAATCGCCGGCAACCGAAAACCCGCGATTTCCCGTAAATCCCGTATAGTCGAATGTATACAAAGAAAGTAAGCAGGGAGTAAACTCATTTCCCGAACGATTTTTAAAATTATTTTTTCACCACTAAAACCCATGAGACTTGTAGTTTTCAAAAATATTTTCATTTTTGATGAGACGCCGAATGAAAGCAGTTTAATCGCCGGCAACCGAAAACCCGCGATTTCCCGTAAATCCCGTATAGTCGAATGTATACAAAGAAAGTAAGCAGGGAGTAAACTCATTTCCCGAACGATTTTTAAAATTATTTTTTCACCACTAAAACCCATGAGACTTGTAGTTTTCAAAAATATTTTCATTTTTGATGAGACGCCGAATGAAAGCAGTTTAATCGCCGGCAACCGAAAACCCGCGATTTCCCGTAAATCCCGTATAGTCGAATGTATACAAAGAAAGTAAGCAGGGAGTAAACTCATTTCCCGAACGATTTTTAAAATTATTTTTTCACCACTAAAACCCATGAGACTTGTAGTTTTCAAAAATATTTTCATTTTTGATGAGACGCCGAATGAAAGCAGTTTAATCGCCGGCAACCGAAAACCCGCGATTTCCCGTAAATCCCGTATAGTCGAATGTATACAAAGAAAGTAAGCAGGGAGTAAACTCATTTCCCGAACGATTTTTAAAATTATTTTTTCACCACTAAAACCCATGAGACTTGTAGTTTTCAAAAATATTTTCATTTTTGATGAGACGCCGAATGAAAGCAGTTTAATCGCCGGCAACCGAAAACCCGCGATTTCCCGTAAATCCCGTCGGCCCTAGTCGAATGTATACAAAGAAAGTAAGCAGGGAGTAAACTCATTTCCCGAACGATTTTTAAAATTATTTTTTCACCACTAAAACCCATGAGACTTGTAGTTTTCAAAAATATTTTCATTTTTGATGAGACGCCGAATGAAAGCAGTTTAATCGCCGGCAACCGAAAACCCGCGATTTCCCGTAAATCCCGTATAGTCGAATGTATACAAAGAAAGTAAGCAGGGAGTAAACTCATTTCCCGAACGATTTTTAAAATTATTTTTTCACCACTAAAACCCATGAGACTTGTAGTTTTCAAAAATATTTTCATTTTTGATGAGACGCCGAATGAAAGCAGTTTAATCGCCGGCAACCGAAAACCCGCGATTTCCCGTAAATCCCGTATAGTCGAATGTATACAAAGAAAGTAAGCAGGGAGTAAACTCATTTCCCGAACGATTTTTAAAATTATTTTTTCACCACTAAAACCCATGAGACTTGTAGTTTTCAAAAATATTTTCATTTTTGATGAGACGCCGAATGAAAGCAGTTTAATCGCCGGCAACCGAAAACCCGCGATTTCCCGTAAATCCCGTATAGTCGAATGTATACAAAGAAAGTAAGCAGGGAGTAAACTCATTTCCCGAACGATTTTTAAAATTATTTTTTCACCACTAAAACCCATGAGACTTGTAGTTTTCAAAAATATTTTCATTTTTGATGAGACGCCGAATGAAAGCAGTTTAATCGCCGGCAACCGAAAACCCGCGATTTCCCGTAAATCCCGTATAGTCGAATGTATACAAAGAAAGTAAGCAGGGAGTAAACTCATTTCCCGAACGATTTTTAAAATTATTTTTTCACCACTAAAACCCATGAGACTTGTAGTTTTCAAAAATATTTTCATTTTTGATGAGACGCCGAATGAAAGCAGTTTAATCGCCGGCAACCGAAAACCCGCGATTTCCCGTAAATCCCGTATAGTCGAATGTATACAAAGAAAGTAAGCAGGGAGTAAACTCATTTCCCGAACGATTTTTAAAATTATTTTTTCACCACTAAAACCCATGAGACTTGTAGTTTTCAAAAATATTTTCATTTTTGATGAGACGCCGAATGAAAGCAGTTTAATCGCCGGCAACCGAAAACCCGCGATTTCCCGTAAATCCCGTATAGTCGAATGTATACAAAGAAAGTAAGCAGGGAGTAAACTCATTTCCCGAACGATTTTTAAAATTATTTTTTCACCACTAAAACCCATGAGACTTGTAGTTTTCAAAAATATTTTCATTTTTGATGAGACGCCGAATGAAAGCAGTTTAATCGCCGGCAACCGAAAACCCGCGATTTCCCGTAAATCCCGTATAGTCGAATGTATACAAAGAAAGTAAGCAGGGAGTAAACTCATTTCCCGAACGATTTTTAAAATTATTTTTTCACCACTAAAACCCATGAGACTTGTAGTTTTCAAAAATATTTTCATTTTTGATGAGACGCCGAATGAAAGCAGTTTAATCGCCGGCAACCGAAAACCCGCGATTTCCCGTAAATCCCGTATAGTCGAATGTATACAAAGAAAGTAAGCAGGGAGTAAACTCATTTCCCGAACGATTTTTAAAATTATTTTTTCACCACTAAAACCCATGAGACTTGTAGTTTTCAAAAATATTTTCATTTTTGATGAGACGCCGAATGAAAGCAGTTTAATCGCCGGCAACCGAAAACCCGCGATTTCCCGTAAATCCCGTATAGTCGAATGTATACAAAGAAAGTAAGCAGGGAGTAAACTCATTTCCCGAACGATTTTTAAAATTATTTTTTCACCACTAAAACCCATGAGACTTGTAGTTTTCAAAAATATTTTCATTTTTGATGAGACGCCGAATGAAAGCAGTTTAATCGCCGGCAACCGAAAACCCGCGATTTCCCGTAAATCCAATCGGCCCGTATAGTCGAATGTATACAAAGAAAGTAAGCAGGGAGTAAACTCATTTCCCGAACGATTTTTAAAATTATTTTTTCACCACTAAAACCCATGAGACTTGTAGTTTTCAAAAATATTTTCATTTTTGATGAGACGCCGAATGAAAGCAGTTTAATCGCCGGCAACCGAAAACCCGCGATTTCCCGTAAATCCCGTATAGTCGAATGTATACAAAGAAAGTAAGCAGGGAGTAAACTCATTTCCCGAACGATTTTTAAAATTATTTTTTCACCACTAAAACCCATGAGACTTGTAGTTTTCAAAAATATTTTCATTTTTGATGAGACGCCGAATGAAAGCAGTTTAATCGCCGGCAACCGAAAACCCGCGATTTCCCGTAAATCCCGTATAGTCGAATGTATACAAAGAAAGTAAGCAGGGAGTAAACTCATTTCCCGAACGATTTTTAAAATTATTTTTTCACCACTAAAACCCATGAGACTTGTAGTTTTCAAAAATATTTTCATTTTTGATGAGACGCCGAATGAAAGCAGTTTAATCGCCGGCAACCGAAAACCCGCGATTTCCCGTAAATCCCGTATAGTCGAATGTATACAAAGAAAGTAAGCAGGGAGTAAACTCATTTCCCGAACGATTTTTAAAATTATTTTTTCACCACTAAAACCCATGAGACTTGTAGTTTTCAAAAATATTTTCATTTTTGATGAGACGCCGAATGAAAGCAGTTTAATCGCCGGCAACCGAAAACCCGCGATTTCCCGTAAATCCCGTATAGTCGAATGTATACAAAGAAAGTAAGCAGGGAGTAAACTCATTTCCCGAACGATTTTTAAAATTATTTTTTCACCACTAAAACCCATGAGACTTGTAGTTTTCAAAAATATTTTCATTTTTGATGAGACGCCGAATGAAAGCAGTTTAATCGCCGGCAACCGAAAACCCGCGATTTCCCGTAAAATCCCGTATAGTCGAATGTATACAAAGAAAGTAAGCAGGGAGTAAACTCATTTCCCGAACGATTTTTAAAATTATTTTTTCACCACTAAAACCCATGAGACTTGTAGTTTTCAAAAATATTTTCATTTTTGATGAGACGCCGAATGAAAGCAGTTTAATCGCCGGCAACCGAAAACCCGCGATTTCCCGTAAATCCCGTATAGTCGAATGTATACAAAGAAAGTAAGCAGGGAGTAAACTCATTTCCCGAACGATTTTTAAAATTATTTTTTCACCACTAAAACCCATGAGACTTGTAGTTTTCAAAAATATTTTCATTTTTGATGAGACGCCGAATGAAAGCAGTTTAATCGCCGGCAACCGAAAACCCGCGATTTCCCGTAAATCCCGTATAGTCGAATGTATACAAAGAAAGTAAGCAGGGAGTAAACTCATTTCCCGAACGATTTTTAAAATTATTTTTTCACCACTAAAACCCATGAGACTTGTAGTTTTCAAAAATATTTTCATTTTTGATGAGACGCCGAATGAAAGCAGTTTAATCGCCGGCAACCGAAAACCCGCGATTTCCCGTAAATCCCGTATAGTCGAATGTATACAAAGAAAGTAAGCAGGGAGTAAACTCATTTCCCGAACGATTTTTAAAATTATTTTTTCACCACTAAAACCCATGAGACTTGTAGTTTTCAAAAATATTTTCATTTTTGATGAGACGCCGAATGAAAGCAGTTTAATCGCCGGCAACCGAAAACCCGCGATTTCCCGTAAATCCCGTATAGTCGAATGTATACAAAGAAAGTAAGCAGGGAGTAAACTCATTTCCCGAACGATTTTTAAAATTATTTTTTCACCACTAAAACCCATGAGACTTGTAGTTTTCAAAAATATTTTCATTTTTGATGAGACGCCGAATGAAAGCAGTTTAATCGCCGGCAACCGAAAACCCGCGATTTCCCGTAAATCCCGTATAGTCGAATGTATACAAAGAAAGTAAGCAGGGAGTAAACTCATTTCCCGAACGATTTTTAAAATTATTTTTTCACCACTAAAACCCATGAGACTTGTAGTTTTCAAAAATATTTTCATTTTTGATGAGACGCCGAATGAAAGCAGTTTAATCGCCGGCAACCGAAAACCCGCGATTTCCCGTAAATCCCGTATAGTCGAATGTATACAAAGAAAGTAAGCAGGGAGTAAACTCATTTCCCGAACGATTTTTAAAATTATTTTTTCACCACTAAAACCCATGAGACTTGTAGTTTTCAAAAATATTTTCATTTTTGATGAGACGCCGAATGAAAGCAGTTTAATCGCCGGCAACCGAAAACCCGCGATTTCCCGTAAATCCCGTATAGTCGAATGTATACAAAGAAAGTAAGCAGGGAGTAAACTCATTTCCCGAACGATTTTTAAAATTATTTTTTCACCACTAAAACCCATGAGACTTGTAGTTTTCAAAAATATTTTCATTTTTGATGAGACGCCGAATGAAAGCAGTTTAATCGCCGGCAACCGAAAACCCGCGATTTCCCGTAAATCCCGTATAGTCGAATGTATACAAAGAAAGTAAGCAGGGAGTAAACTCATTTCCCGAACGATTTTTAAAATTATTTTTTCACCACTAAAACCCATGAGACTTGTAGTTTTCAAAAATATTTTCATTTTTGATGAGACGCCGAATGAAAGCAGTTTAATCGCCGGCAACCGAAAACCCGCGATTTCCCGTAAATCCCGTATAGTCGAATGTATACAAAGAAAGTAAGCAGGGAGTAAACTCATTTCCCGAACGATTTTTAAAATTATTTTTTCACCACTAAAACCCATGAGACTTGTAGTTTTCAAAAATATTTTCATTTTTGATGAGACGCCGAATGAAAGCAGTTTAATCGCCGGCAACCGAAAACCCGCGATTTCCCGTAAATCCCGTATAGTCGAATGTATACAAAGAAAGTAAGCAGGGAGTAAACTCATTTCCCGAACGATTTTTAAAATTATTTTTTCACCACTAAAACCCATGAGACTTGTAGTTTTCAAAAATATTTTCATTTTTGATGAGACGCCGAATGAAAGCAGTTTAATCGCCGGCAACCGAAAACCCGCGATTTCCCGTAAATCCCGTATAGTCGAATGTATACAAAGAAAGTAAGCAGGGAGTAAACTCATTTCCCGAACGATTTTTAAAATTATTTTTTCACCACTAAAACCCATGAGACTTGTAGTTTTCAAAAATATTTTCATTTTTGATGAGACGCCGAATGAAAGCAGTTTAATCGCCGGCAACCGAAAACCCGCGATTTCCCGTAAATCCCGTATAGTCGAATGTATACAAAGAAAGTAAGCAGGGAGTAAACTCATTTCCCGAACGATTTTTAAAATTATTTTTTCACCACTAAAACCCATGAGACTTGTAGTTTTCAAAAATATTTTCATTTTTGATGAGACGCCGAATGAAAGCAGTTTAATCGCCGGCAACCGAAAACCCGCGATTTCCCGTAAATCCCGTATAGTCGAATGTATACAAAGAAAGTAAGCAGGGAGTAAACTCATTTCCCGAACGATTTTTAAAATTATTTTTTCACCACTAAAACCCATGAGACTTGTAGTTTTCAAAAATATTTTCATTTTTGATGAGACGCCGAATGAAAGCAGTTTAATCGCCGGCAACCGAAAACCCGCGATTTCCCGTAAATCCCGTATAGTCGAATGTATACAAAGAAAGTAAGCAGGGAGTAAACTCATTTCCCGAACGATTTTTAAAATTATTTTTTCACCACTAAAACCCATGAGACTTGTAGTTTTCAAAAATATTTTCATTTTTGATGAGACGCCGAATGAAAGCAGTTTAATCGCCGGCAACCGAAAACCCGCGATTTCCCGTAAATCCCGTATAGTCGAATGTATACAAAGAAAGTAAGCAGGGAGTAAACTCATTTCCCGAACGATTTTTAAAATTATTTTTTCACCACTAAAACCCATGAGACTTGTAGTTTTCAAAAATATTTTCATTTTTGATGAGACGCCGAATGAAAGCAGTTTAATCGCCGGCAACCGAAAACCCGCGATTTCCCGTAAATCCCGTATAGTCGAATGTATACAAAGAAAGTAAGCAGGGAGTAAACTCATTTCCCGAACGATTTTTAAAATTATTTTTTCACCACTAAAACCCATGAGACTTGTAGTTTTCAAAAATATTTTCATTTTTGATGAGACGCCGAATGAAAGCAGTTTAATCGCCGGCAACCGAAAACCCGCGATTTCCCGTAAATCCCGTATAGTCGAATGTATACAAAGAAAGTAAGCAGGGAGTAAACTCATTTCCCGAACGATTTTTAAAATTATTTTTTCACCACTAAAACCCATGAGACTTGTAGTTTTCAAAAATATTTTCATTTTTGATGAGACGCCGAATGAAAGCAGTTTAATCGCCGGCAACCGAAAACCCGCGATTTCCCGTAAATCCCGTATAGTCGAATGTATACAAAGAAAGTAAGCAGGGAGTAAACTCATTTCCCGAACGATTTTTAAAATTATTTTTTCACCACTAAAACCCATGAGACTTGTAGTTTTCAAAAATATTTTCATTTTTGATGAGACGCCGAATGAAAGCAGTTTAATCGCCGGCAACCGAAAACCCGCGATTTCCCGTAAATCCCGTATAGTCGAATGTATACAAAGAAAGTAAGCAGGGAGTAAACTCATTTCCCGAACGATTTTTAAAATTATTTTTTCACCACTAAAACCCATGAGACTTGTAGTTTTCAAAAATATTTTCATTTTTGATGAGACGCCGAATGAAAGCAGTTTAATCGCCGGCAACCGAAAACCCGCGATTTCCCGTAAATCCCGTATAGTCGAATGTATACAAAGAAAGTAAGCAGGGAGTAAACTCATTTCCCGAACGATTTTTAAAATTATTTTTTCACCACTAAAACCCATGAGACTTGTAGTTTTCAAAAATATTTTCATTTTTGATGAGACGCCGAATGAAAGCAGTTTAATCGCCGGCAACCGAAAACCCGCGATTTCCCGTAAATCCCGTATAGTCGAATGTATACAAAGAAAGTAAGCAGGGAGTAAACTCATTTCCCGAACGATTTTTAAAATTATTTTTTCACCACTAAAACCCATGAGACTTGTAGTTTTCAAAAATATTTTCATTTTTGATGAGACGCCGAATGAAAGCAGTTTAATCGCCGGCAACCGAAAACCCGCGATTTCCCGTAAATCCCGTATAGTCGAATGTATACAAAGAAAGTAAGCAGGGAGTAAACTCATTTCCCGAACGATTTTTAAAATTATTTTTTCACCACTAAAACCCATGAGACTTGTAGTTTTCAAAAATATTTTCATTTTTGATGAGACGCCGAATGAAAGCAGTTTAATCGCCGGCAACCGAAAACCCGCGATTTCCCGTAAATCCCGTATAGTCGAATGTATACAAAGAAAGTAAGCAGGGAGTAAACTCATTTCCCGAACGATTTTTAAAATTATTTTTTCACCACTAAAACCCATGAGACTTGTAGTTTTCAAAAATATTTTCATTTTTGATGAGACGCCGAATGAAAGCAGTTTAATCGCCGGCAACCGAAAACCCGCGATTTCCCGTAAATCCCGTATAGTCGAATGTATACAAAGAAAGTAAGCAGGGAGTAAACTCATTTCCCGAACGATTTTTAAAATTATTTTTTCACCACTAAAACCCATGAGACTTGTAGTTTTCAAAAATATTTTCATTTTTGATGAGACGCCGAATGAAAGCAGTTTAATCGCCGGCAACCGAAAACCCGCGATTTCCCGTAAATCCCGTATAGTCGAATGTATACAAAGAAAGTAAGCAGGGAGTAAACTCATTTCCCGAACGATTTTTAAAATTATTTTTTCACCACTAAAACCCATGAGACTTGTAGTTTTCAAAAATATTTTCATTTTTGATGAGACGCCGAATGAAAGCAGTTTAATCGCCGGCAACCGAAAACCCGCGATTTCCCGTAAATCCCGTATAGTCGAATGTATACAAAGAAAGTAAGCAGGGAGTAAACTCATTTCCCGAACGATTTTTAAAATTATTTTTTCACCACTAAAACCCATGAGACTTGTAGTTTTCAAAAATATTTTCATTTTTGATGAGACGCCGAATGAAAGCAGTTTAATCGCCGGCAACCGAAAACCCGCGATTTCCCGTAAATCCCGTATAGTCGAATGTATACAAAGAAAGTAAGCAGGGAGTAAACTCATTTCCCGAACGATTTTTAAAATTATTTTTTCACCACTAAAACCCATGAGACTTGTAGTTTTCAAAAATATTTTCATTTTTGATGAGACGCCGAATGAAAGCAGTTTAATCGCCGGCAACCGAAAACCCGCGATTTCCCGTAAATCCCGTATAGTCGAATGTATACAAAGAAAGTAAGCAGGGAGTAAACTCATTTCCCGAACGATTTTTAAAATTATTTTTTCACCACTAAAACCCATGAGACTTGTAGTTTTCAAAAATATTTTCATTTTTGATGAGACGCCGAATGAAAGCAGTTTAATCGCCGGCAACCGAAAACCCGCGATTTCCCGTAAATCCCGTATAGTCGAATGTATACAAAGAAAGTAAGCAGGGAGTAAACTCATTTCCCGAACGATTTTTAAAATTATTTTTTCACCACTAAAACCCATGAGACTTGTAGTTTTCAAAAATATTTTCATTTTTGATGAGACGCCGAATGAAAGCAGTTTAATCGCCGGCAACCGAAAACCCGCGATTTCCCGTAAATCCCGTATAGTCGAATGTATACAAAGAAAGTAAGCAGGGAGTAAACTCATTTCCCGAACGATTTTTAAAATTATTTTTTCACCACTAAAACCCATGAGACTTGTAGTTTTCAAAAATATTTTCATTTTTGATGAGACGCCGAATGAAAGCAGTTTAATCGCCGGCAACCGAAAACCCGCGATTTCCCGTAAATCCCGTATAGTCGAATGTATACAAAGAAAGTAAGCAGGGAGTAAACTCATTTCCCGAACGATTTTTAAAATTATTTTTTCACCACTAAAACCCATGAGACTTGTAGTTTTCAAAAATATTTTCATTTTTGATGAGACGCCGAATGAAAGCAGTTTAATCGCCGGCAACCGAAAACCCGCGATTTCCCGTAAATCCCGTATAGTCGAATGTATACAAAGAAAGTAAGCAGGGAGTAAACTCATTTCCCGAACGATTTTTAAAATTATTTTTTCACCACTAAAACCCATGAGACTTGTAGTTTTCAAAAATATTTTCATTTTTGATGAGACGCCGAATGAAAGCAGTTTAATCGCCGGCAACCGAAAACCCGCGATTTCCCGTAAATCCCGTATAGTCGAATGTATACAAAGAAAGTAAGCAGGGAGTAAACTCATTTCCCGAACGATTTTTAAAATTATTTTTTCACCACTAAAACCCATGAGACTTGTAGTTTTCAAAAATATTTTCATTTTTGATGAGACGCCGAATGAAAGCAGTTTAATCGCCGGCAACCGAAAACCCGCGATTTCCCGTAAAATCCCGTATAGTCGAATGTATACAAAGAAAGTAAGCAGGGAGTAAACTCATTTCCCGAACGATTTTTAAAATTATTTTTTCACCACTAAAACCCATGAGACTTGTAGTTTTCAAAAATATTTTCATTTTTGATGAGACGCCGAATGAAAGCAGTTTAATCGCCGGCAACCGAAAACCCGCGATTTCCCGTAAATCCCGTATAGTCGAATGTATACAAAGAAAGTAAGCAGGGAGTAAACTCATTTCCCGAACGATTTTTAAAATTATTTTTTCACCACTAAAACCCATGAGACTTGTAGTTTTCAAAAATATTTTCATTTTTGATGAGACGCCGAATGAAAGCAGTTTAATCGCCGGCAACCGAAAACCCGCGATTTCCCGTAAATCCCGTATAGTCGAATGTATACAAAGAAAGTAAGCAGGGAGTAAACTCATTTCCCGAACGATTTTTAAAATTATTTTTTCACCACTAAAACCCATGAGACTTGTAGTTTTCAAAAATATTTTCATTTTTGATGAGACGCCGAATGAAAGCAGTTTAATCGCCGGCAACCGAAAACCCGCGATTTCCCGTAAATCCCGTATAGTCGAATGTATACAAAGAAAGTAAGCAGGGAGTAAACTCATTTCCCGAACGATTTTTAAAATTATTTTTTCACCACTAAAACCCATGAGACTTGTAGTTTTCAAAAATATTTTCATTTTTGATGAGACGCCGAATGAAAGCAGTTTAATCGCCGGCAACCGAAAACCCGCGATTTCCCGTAAATCCCGTATAGTCGAATGTATACAAAGAAAGTAAGCAGGGAGTAAACTCATTTCCCGAACGATTTTTAAAATTATTTTTTCACCACTAAAACCCATGAGACTTGTAGTTTTCAAAAATATTTTCATTTTTGATGAGACGCCGAATGAAAGCAGTTTAATCGCCGGCAACCGAAAACCCGCGATTTCCCGTAAATCCCGTATAGTCGAATGTATACAAAGAAAGTAAGCAGGGAGTAAACTCATTTCCCGAACGATTTTTAAAATTATTTTTTCACCACTAAAACCCATGAGACTTGTAGTTTTCAAAAATATTTTCATTTTTGATGAGACGCCGAATGAAAGCAGTTTAATCGCCGGCAACCGAAAACCCGCGATTTCCCGTAAATCCCGTATAGTCGAATGTATACAAAGAAAGTAAGCAGGGAGTAAACTCATTTCCCGAACGATTTTTAAAATTATTTTTTCACCACTAAAACCCATGAGACTTGTAGTTTTCAAAAATATTTTCATTTTTGATGAGACGCCGAATGAAAGCAGTTTAATCGCCGGCAACCGAAAACCCGCGATTTCCCGTAAATCCCGTATAGTCGAATGTATACAAAGAAAGTAAGCAGGGAGTAAACTCATTTCCCGAACGATTTTTAAAATTATTTTTTCACCACTAAAACCCATGAGACTTGTAGTTTTCAAAAATATTTTCATTTTTGATGAGACGCCGAATGAAAGCAGTTTAATCGCCGGCAACCGAAAACCCGCGATTTCCCGTAAATCCCGTATAGTCGAATGTATACAAAGAAAGTAAGCAGGGAGTAAACTCATTTCCCGAACGATTTTTAAAATTATTTTTTCACCACTAAAACCCATGAGACTTGTAGTTTTCAAAAATATTTTCATTTTTGATGAGACGCCGAATGAAAGCAGTTTAATCGCCGGCAACCGAAAACCCGCGATTTCCCGTAAATCCCGTATAGTCGAATGTATACAAAGAAAGTAAGCAGGGAGTAAACTCATTTCCCGAACGATTTTTAAAATTATTTTTTCACCACTAAAACCCATGAGACTTGTAGTTTTCAAAAATATTTTCATTTTTGATGAGACGCCGAATGAAAGCAGTTTAATCGCCGGCAACCGAAAACCCGCGATTTCCCGTAAATCCCGTATAGTCGAATGTATACAAAGAAAGTAAGCAGGGAGTAAACTCATTTCCCGAACGATTTTTAAAATTATTTTTTCACCACTAAAACCCATGAGACTTGTAGTTTTCAAAAATATTTTCATTTTTGATGAGACGCCGAATGAAAGCAGTTTAATCGCCGGCAACCGAAAACCCGCGATTTCCCGTAAATCCCGTATAGTCGAATGTATACAAAGAAAGTAAGCAGGGAGTAAACTCATTTCCCGAACGATTTTTAAAATTATTTTTTCACCACTAAAACCCATGAGACTTGTAGTTTTCAAAAATATTTTCATTTTTGATGAGACGCCGAATGAAAGCAGTTTAATCGCCGGCAACCGAAAACCCGCGATTTCCCGTAAATCCCGTATAGTCGAATGTATACAAAGAAAGTAAGCAGGGAGTAAACTCATTTCCCGAACGATTTTTAAAATTATTTTTTCACCACTAAAACCCATGAGACTTGTAGTTTTCAAAAATATTTTCATTTTTGATGAGACGCCGAATGAAAGCAGTTTAATCGCCGGCAACCGAAAACCCGCGATTTCCCGTAAATCCCGTATAGTCGAATGTATACAAAGAAAGTAAGCAGGGAGTAAACTCATTTCCCGAACGATTTTTAAAATTATTTTTTCACCACTAAAACCCATGAGACTTGTAGTTTTCAAAAATATTTTCATTTTTGATGAGACGCCGAATGAAAGCAGTTTAATCGCCGGCAACCGAAAACCCGCGATTTCCCGTAAATCCCGTATAGTCGAATGTATACAAAGAAAGTAAGCAGGGAGTAAACTCATTTCCCGAACGATTTTTAAAATTATTTTTTCACCACTAAAACCCATGAGACTTGTAGTTTTCAAAAATATTTTCATTTTTGATGAGACGCCGAATGAAAGCAGTTTAATCGCCGGCAACCGAAAACCCGCGATTTCCCGTAAATCCCGTATAGTCGAATGTATACAAAGAAAGTAAGCAGGGAGTAAACTCATTTCCCGAACGATTTTTAAAATTATTTTTTCACCACTAAAACCCATGAGACTTGTAGTTTTCAAAAATATTTTCATTTTTGATGAGACGCCGAATGAAAGCAGTTTAATCGCCGGCAACCGAAAACCCGCGATTTCCCGTAAATCCCGTATAGTCGAATGTATACAAAGAAAGTAAGCAGGGAGTAAACTCATTTCCCGAACGATTTTTAAAATTATTTTTTCACCACTAAAACCCATGAGACTTGTAGTTTTCAAAAATATTTTCATTTTTGATGAGACGCCGAATGAAAGCAGTTTAATCGCCGGCAACCGAAAACCCGCGATTTCCCGTAAATCCCGTATAGTCGAATGTATACAAAGAAAGTAAGCAGGGAGTAAACTCATTTCCCGAACGATTTTTAAAATTATTTTTTCACCACTAAAACCCATGAGACTTGTAGTTTTCAAAAATATTTTCATTTTTGATGAGACGCCGAATGAAAGCAGTTTAATCGCCGGCAACCGAAAACCCGCGATTTCCCGTAAATCCCGTATAGTCGAATGTATACAAAGAAAGTAAGCAGGGAGTAAACTCATTTCCCGAACGATTTTTAAAATTATTTTTTCACCACTAAAACCCATGAGACTTGTAGTTTTCAAAAATATTTTCATTTTTGATGAGACGCCGAATGAAAGCAGTTTAATCGCCGGCAACCGAAAACCCGCGATTTCCCGTAAATCCCGTATAGTCGAATGTATACAAAGAAAGTAAGCAGGGAGTAAACTCATTTCCCGAACGATTTTTAAAATTATTTTTTCACCACTAAAACCCATGAGACTTGTAGTTTTCAAAAATATTTTCATTTTTGATGAGACGCCGAATGAAAGCAGTTTAATCGCCGGCAACCGAAAACCCGCGATTTCCCGTAAATCCCGTATAGTCGAATGTATACAAAGAAAGTAAGCAGGGAGTAAACTCATTTCCCGAACGATTTTTAAAATTATTTTTTCACCACTAAAACCCATGAGACTTGTAGTTTTCAAAAATATTTTCATTTTTGATGAGACGCCGAATGAAAGCAGTTTAATCGCCGGCAACCGAAAACCCGCGATTTCCCGTAAATCCCGTATAGTCGAATGTATACAAAGAAAGTAAGCAGGGAGTAAACTCATTTCCCGAACGATTTTTAAAATTATTTTTTCACCACTAAAACCCATGAGACTTGTAGTTTTCAAAAATATTTTCATTTTTGATGAGACGCCGAATGAAAGCAGTTTAATCGCCGGCAACCGAAAACCCGCGATTTCCCGTAAATCCCGTATAGTCGAATGTATACAAAGAAAGTAAGCAGGGAGTAAACTCATTTCCCGAACGATTTTTAAAATTATTTTTTCACCACTAAAACCCATGAGACTTGTAGTTTTCAAAAATATTTTCATTTTTGATGAGACGCCGAATGAAAGCAGTTTAATCGCCGGCAACCGAAAACCCGCGATTTCCCGTAAATCCCGTATAGTCGAATGTATACAAAGAAAGTAAGCAGGGAGTAAACTCATTTCCCGAACGATTTTTAAAATTATTTTTTCACCACTAAAACCCATGAGACTTGTAGTTTTCAAAAATATTTTCATTTTTGATGAGACGCCGAATGAAAGCAGTTTAATCGCCGGCAACCGAAAACCCGCGATTTCCCGTAAATCCCGTATAGTCGAATGTATACAAAGAAAGTAAGCAGGGAGTAAACTCATTTCCCGAACGATTTTTAAAATTATTTTTTCACCACTAAAACCCATGAGACTTGTAGTTTTCAAAAATATTTTCATTTTTGATGAGACGCCGAATGAAAGCAGTTTAATCGCCGGCAACCGAAAACCCGCGATTTCCCGTAAATCCCGTATAGTCGAATGTATACAAAGAAAGTAAGCAGGGAGTAAACTCATTTCCCGAACGATTTTTAAAATTATTTTTTCACCACTAAAACCCATGAGACTTGTAGTTTTCAAAAATATTTTCATTTTTGATGAGACGCCGAATGAAAGCAGTTTAATCGCCGGCAACCGAAAACCCGCGATTTCCCGTAAATCCCGTATAGTCGAATGTATACAAAGAAAGTAAGCAGGGAGTAAACTCATTTCCCGAACGATTTTTAAAATTATTTTTTCACCACTAAAACCCATGAGACTTGTAGTTTTCAAAAATATTTTCATTTTTGATGAGACGCCGAATGAAAGCAGTTTAATCGCCGGCAACCGAAAACCCGCGATTTCCCGTAAATCCCGTATAGTCGAATGTATACAAAGAAAGTAAGCAGGGAGTAAACTCATTTCCCGAACGATTTTTAAAATTATTTTTTCACCACTAAAACCCATGAGACTTGTAGTTTTCAAAAATATTTTCATTTTTGATGAGACGCCGAATGAAAGCAGTTTAATCGCCGGCAACCGAAAACCCGCGATTTCCCGTAAATCCCGTATAGTCGAATGTATACAAAGAAAGTAAGCAGGGAGTAAACTCATTTCCCGAACGATTTTTAAAATTATTTTTTCACCACTAAAACCCATGAGACTTGTAGTTTTCAAAAATATTTTCATTTTTGATGAGACGCCGAATGAAAGCAGTTTAATCGCCGGCAACCGAAAACCCGCGATTTCCCGTAAATCCCGTATAGTCGAATGTATACAAAGAAAGTAAGCAGGGAGTAAACTCATTTCCCGAACGATTTTTAAAATTATTTTTTCACCACTAAAACCCATGAGACTTGTAGTTTTCAAAAATATTTTCATTTTTGATGAGACGCCGAATGAAAGCAGTTTAATCGCCGGCAACCGAAAACCCGCGATTTCCCGTAAATCCCGTATAGTCGAATGTATACAAAGAAAGTAAGCAGGGAGTAAACTCATTTCCCGAACGATTTTTAAAATTATTTTTTCACCACTAAAACCCATGAGACTTGTAGTTTTCAAAAATATTTTCATTTTTGATGAGACGCCGAATGAAAGCAGTTTAATCGCCGGCAACCGAAAACCCGCGATTTCCCGTAAATCCCGTATAGTCGAATGTATACAAAGAAAGTAAGCAGGGAGTAAACTCATTTCCCGAACGATTTTTAAAATTATTTTTTCACCACTAAAACCCATGAGACTTGTAGTTTTCAAAAATATTTTCATTTTTGATGAGACGCCGAATGAAAGCAGTTTAATCGCCGGCAACCGAAAACCCGCGATTTCCCGTAAATCCCGTATAGTCGAATGTATACAAAGAAAGTAAGCAGGGAGTAAACTCATTTCCCGAACGATTTTTAAAATTATTTTTTCACCACTAAAACCCATGAGACTTGTAGTTTTCAAAAATATTTTCATTTTTGATGAGACGCCGAATGAAAGCAGTTTAATCGCCGGCAACCGAAAACCCGCGATTTCCCGTAAATCCCGTATAGTCGAATGTATACAAAGAAAGTAAGCAGGGAGTAAACTCATTTCCCGAACGATTTTTAAAATTATTTTTTCACCACTAAAACCCATGAGACTTGTAGTTTTCAAAAATATTTTCATTTTTGATGAGACGCCGAATGAAAGCAGTTTAATCGCCGGCAACCGAAAACCCGCGATTTCCCGTAAATCCCGTATAGTCGAATGTATACAAAGAAAGTAAGCAGGGAGTAAACTCATTTCCCGAACGATTTTTAAAATTATTTTTTCACCACTAAAACCCATGAGACTTGTAGTTTTCAAAAATATTTTCATTTTTGATGAGACGCCGAATGAAAGCAGTTTAATCGCCGGCAACCGAAAACCCGCGATTTCCCGTAAATCCCGTATAGTCGAATGTATACAAAGAAAGTAAGCAGGGAGTAAACTCATTTCCCGAACGATTTTTAAAATTATTTTTTCACCACTAAAACCCATGAGACTTGTAGTTTTCAAAAATATTTTCATTTTTGATGAGACGCCGAATGAAAGCAGTTTAATCGCCGGCAACCGAAAACCCGCGATTTCCCGTAAATCCCGTATAGTCGAATGTATACAAAGAAAGTAAGCAGGGAGTAAACTCATTTCCCGAACGATTTTTAAAATTATTTTTTCACCACTAAAACCCATGAGACTTGTAGTTTTCAAAAATATTTTCATTTTTGATGAGACGCCGAATGAAAGCAGTTTAATCGCCGGCAACCGAAAACCCGCGATTTCCCGTAAATCCCGTATAGTCGAATGTATACAAAGAAAGTAAGCAGGGAGTAAACTCATTTCCCGAACGATTTTTAAAATTATTTTTTCACCACTAAAACCCATGAGACTTGTAGTTTTCAAAAATATTTTCATTTTTGATGAGACGCCGAATGAAAGCAGTTTAATCGCCGGCAACCGAAAACCCGCGATTTCCCGTAAATCCCGTATAGTCGAATGTATACAAAGAAAGTAAGCAGGGAGTAAACTCATTTCCCGAACGATTTTTAAAATTATTTTTTCACCACTAAAACCCATGAGACTTGTAGTTTTCAAAAATATTTTCATTTTTGATGAGACGCCGAATGAAAGCAGTTTAATCGCCGGCAACCGAAAACCCGCGATTTCCCGTAAATCCCGTATAGTCGAATGTATACAAAGAAAGTAAGCAGGGAGTAAACTCATTTCCCGAACGATTTTTAAAATTATTTTTTCACCACTAAAACCCATGAGACTTGTAGTTTTCAAAAATATTTTCATTTTTGATGAGACGCCGAATGAAAGCAGTTTAATCGCCGGCAACCGAAAACCCGCGATTTCCCGTAAATCCCGTATAGTCGAATGTATACAAAGAAAGTAAGCAGGGAGTAAACTCATTTCCCGAACGATTTTTAAAATTATTTTTTCACCACTAAAACCCATGAGACTTGTAGTTTTCAAAAATATTTTCATTTTTGATGAGACGCCGAATGAAAGCAGTTTAATCGCCGGCAACCGAAAACCCGCGATTTCCCGTAAATCCCGTATAGTCGAATGTATACAAAGAAAGTAAGCAGGGAGTAAACTCATTTCCCGAACGATTTTTAAAATTATTTTTTCACCACTAAAACCCATGAGACTTGTAGTTTTCAAAAATATTTTCATTTTTGATGAGACGCCGAATGAAAGCAGTTTAATCGCCGGCAACCGAAAACCCGCGATTTCCCGTAAATCCCGTATAGTCGAATGTATACAAAGAAAGTAAGCAGGGAGTAAACTCATTTCCCGAACGATTTTTAAAATTATTTTTTCACCACTAAAACCCATGAGACTTGTAGTTTTCAAAAATATTTTCATTTTTGATGAGACGCCGAATGAAAGCAGTTTAATCGCCGGCAACCGAAAACCCGCGATTTCCCGTAAATCCCGTATAGTCGAATGTATACAAAGAAAGTAAGCAGGGAGTAAACTCATTTCCCGAACGATTTTTAAAATTATTTTTTCACCACTAAAACCCATGAGACTTGTAGTTTTCAAAAATATTTTCATTTTTGATGAGACGCCGAATGAAAGCAGTTTAATCGCCGGCAACCGAAAACCCGCGATTTCCCGTAAATCCCGTATAGTCGAATGTATACAAAGAAAGTAAGCAGGGAGTAAACTCATTTCCCGAACGATTTTTAAAATTATTTTTTCACCACTAAAACCCATGAGACTTGTAGTTTTCAAAAATATTTTCATTTTTGATGAGACGCCGAATGAAAGCAGTTTAATCGCCGGCAACCGAAAACCCGCGATTTCCCGTAAATCCCGTATAGTCGAATGTATACAAAGAAAGTAAGCAGGGAGTAAACTCATTTCCCGAACGATTTTTAAAATTATTTTTTCACCACTAAAACCCATGAGACTTGTAGTTTTCAAAAATATTTTCATTTTTGATGAGACGCCGAATGAAAGCAGTTTAATCGCCGGCAACCGAAAACCCGCGATTTCCCGTAAATCCCGTATAGTCGAATGTATACAAAGAAAGTAAGCAGGGAGTAAACTCATTTCCCGAACGATTTTTAAAATTATTTTTTCACCACTAAAACCCATGAGACTTGTAGTTTTCAAAAATATTTTCATTTTTGATGAGACGCCGAATGAAAGCAGTTTAATCGCCGGCAACCGAAAACCCGCGATTTCCCGTAAATCCCGTATAGTCGAATGTATACAAAGAAAGTAAGCAGGGAGTAAACTCATTTCCCGAACGATTTTTAAAATTATTTTTTCACCACTAAAACCCATGAGACTTGTAGTTTTCAAAAATATTTTCATTTTTGATGAGACGCCGAATGAAAGCAGTTTAATCGCCGGCAACCGAAAACCCGCGATTTCCCGTAAATCCCGTATAGTCGAATGTATACAAAGAAAGTAAGCAGGGAGTAAACTCATTTCCCGAACGATTTTTAAAATTATTTTTTCACCACTAAAACCCATGAGACTTGTAGTTTTCAAAAATATTTTCATTTTTGATGAGACGCCGAATGAAAGCAGTTTAATCGCCGGCAACCGAAAACCCGCGATTTCCCGTAAATCCCGTATAGTCGAATGTATACAAAGAAAGTAAGCAGGGAGTAAACTCATTTCCCGAACGATTTTTAAAATTATTTTTTCACCACTAAAACCCATGAGACTTGTAGTTTTCAAAAATATTTTCATTTTTGATGAGACGCCGAATGAAAGCAGTTTAATCGCCGGCAACCGAAAACCCGCGATTTCCCGTAAATCCCGTATAGTCGAATGTATACAAAGAAAGTAAGCAGGGAGTAAACTCATTTCCCGAACGATTTTTAAAATTATTTTTTCACCACTAAAACCCATGAGACTTGTAGTTTTCAAAAATATTTTCATTTTTGATGAGACGCCGAATGAAAGCAGTTTAATCGCCGGCAACCGAAAACCCGCGATTTCCCGTAAATCCCGTATAGTCGAATGTATACAAAGAAAGTAAGCAGGGAGTAAACTCATTTCCCGAACGATTTTTAAAATTATTTTTTCACCACTAAAACCCATGAGACTTGTAGTTTTCAAAAATATTTTCATTTTTGATGAGACGCCGAATGAAAGCAGTTTAATCGCCGGCAACCGAAAACCCGCGATTTCCCGTAAATCCCGTATAGTCGAATGTATACAAAGAAAGTAAGCAGGGAGTAAACTCATTTCCCGAACGATTTTTAAAATTATTTTTTCACCACTAAAACCCATGAGACTTGTAGTTTTCAAAAATATTTTCATTTTTGATGAGACGCCGAATGAAAGCAGTTTAATCGCCGGCAACCGAAAACCCGCGATTTCCCGTAAATCCCGTATAGTCGAATGTATACAAAGAAAGTAAGCAGGGAGTAAACTCATTTCCCGAACGATTTTTAAAATTATTTTTTCACCACTAAAACCCATGAGACTTGTAGTTTTCAAAAATATTTTCATTTTTGATGAGACGCCGAATGAAAGCAGTTTAATCGCCGGCAACCGAAAACCCGCGATTTCCCGTAAATCCCGTATAGTCGAATGTATACAAAGAAAGTAAGCAGGGAGTAAACTCATTTCCCGAACGATTTTTAAAATTATTTTTTCACCACTAAAACCCATGAGACTTGTAGTTTTCAAAAATATTTTCATTTTTGATGAGACGCCGAATGAAAGCAGTTTAATCGCCGGCAACCGAAAACCCGCGATTTCCCGTAAATCCCGTATAGTCGAATGTATACAAAGAAAGTAAGCAGGGAGTAAACTCATTTCCCGAACGATTTTTAAAATTATTTTTTCACCACTAAAACCCATGAGACTTGTAGTTTTCAAAAATATTTTCATTTTTGATGAGACGCCGAATGAAAGCAGTTTAATCGCCGGCAACCGAAAACCCGCGATTTCCCGTAAATCCCGTATAGTCGAATGTATACAAAGAAAGTAAGCAGGGAGTAAACTCATTTCCCGAACGATTTTTAAAATTATTTTTTCACCACTAAAACCCATGAGACTTGTAGTTTTCAAAAATATTTTCATTTTTGATGAGACGCCGAATGAAAGCAGTTTAATCGCCGGCAACCGAAAACCCGCGATTTCCCGTAAATCCCGTATAGTCGAATGTATACAAAGAAAGTAAGCAGGGAGTAAACTCATTTCCCGAACGATTTTTAAAATTATTTTTTCACCACTAAAACCCATGAGACTTGTAGTTTTCAAAAATATTTTCATTTTTGATGAGACGCCGAATGAAAGCAGTTTAATCGCCGGCAACCGAAAACCCGCGATTTCCCGTAAATCCCGTATAGTCGAATGTATACAAAGAAAGTAAGCAGGGAGTAAACTCATTTCCCGAACGATTTTTAAAATTATTTTTTCACCACTAAAACCCATGAGACTTGTAGTTTTCAAAAATATTTTCATTTTTGATGAGACGCCGAATGAAAGCAGTTTAATCGCCGGCAACCGAAAACCCGCGATTTCCCGTAAATCCCGTATAGTCGAATGTATACAAAGAAAGTAAGCAGGGAGTAAACTCATTTCCCGAACGATTTTTAAAATTATTTTTTCACCACTAAAACCCATGAGACTTGTAGTTTTCAAAAATATTTTCATTTTTGATGAGACGCCGAATGAAAGCAGTTTAATCGCCGGCAACCGAAAACCCGCGATTTCCCGTAAATCCCGTATAGTCGAATGTATACAAAGAAAGTAAGCAGGGAGTAAACTCATTTCCCGAACGATTTTTAAAATTATTTTTTCACCACTAAAACCCATGAGACTTGTAGTTTTCAAAAATATTTTCATTTTTGATGAGACGCCGAATGAAAGCAGTTTAATCGCCGGCAACCGAAAACCCGCGATTTCCCGTAAATCCCGTATAGTCGAATGTATACAAAGAAAGTAAGCAGGGAGTAAACTCATTTCCCGAACGATTTTTAAAATTATTTTTTCACCACTAAAACCCATGAGACTTGTAGTTTTCAAAAATATTTTCATTTTTGATGAGACGCCGAATGAAAGCAGTTTAATCGCCGGCAACCGAAAACCCGCGATTTCCCGTAAATCCCGTATAGTCGAATGTATACAAAGAAAGTAAGCAGGGAGTAAACTCATTTCCCGAACGATTTTTAAAATTATTTTTTCACCACTAAAACCCATGAGACTTGTAGTTTTCAAAAATATTTTCATTTTTGATGAGACGCCGAATGAAAGCAGTTTAATCGCCGGCAACCGAAAACCCGCGATTTCCCGTAAATCCCGTATAGTCGAATGTATACAAAGAAAGTAAGCAGGGAGTAAACTCATTTCCCGAACGATTTTTAAAATTATTTTTTCACCACTAAAACCCATGAGACTTGTAGTTTTCAAAAATATTTTCATTTTTGATGAGACGCCGAATGAAAGCAGTTTAATCGCCGGCAACCGAAAACCCGCGATTTCCCGTAAATCCCGTATAGTCGAATGTATACAAAGAAAGTAAGCAGGGAGTAAACTCATTTCCCGAACGATTTTTAAAATTATTTTTTCACCACTAAAACCCATGAGACTTGTAGTTTTCAAAAATATTTTCATTTTTGATGAGACGCCGAATGAAAGCAGTTTAATCGCCGGCAACCGAAAACCCGCGATTTCCCGTAAATCCCGTATAGTCGAATGTATACAAAGAAAGTAAGCAGGGAGTAAACTCATTTCCCGAACGATTTTTAAAATTATTTTTTCACCACTAAAACCCATGAGACTTGTAGTTTTCAAAAATATTTTCATTTTTGATGAGACGCCGAATGAAAGCAGTTTAATCGCCGGCAACCGAAAACCCGCGATTTCCCGTAAATCCCGTATAGTCGAATGTATACAAAGAAAGTAAGCAGGGAGTAAACTCATTTCCCGAACGATTTTTAAAATTATTTTTTCACCACTAAAACCCATGAGACTTGTAGTTTTCAAAAATATTTTCATTTTTGATGAGACGCCGAATGAAAGCAGTTTAATCGCCGGCAACCGAAAACCCGCGATTTCCCGTAAATCCCGTATAGTCGAATGTATACAAAGAAAGTAAGCAGGGAGTAAACTCATTTCCCGAACGATTTTTAAAATTATTTTTTCACCACTAAAACCCATGAGACTTGTAGTTTTCAAAAATATTTTCATTTTTGATGAGACGCCGAATGAAAGCAGTTTAATCGCCGGCAACCGAAAACCCGCGATTTCCCGTAAATCCCGTATAGTCGAATGTATACAAAGAAAGTAAGCAGGGAGTAAACTCATTTCCCGAACGATTTTTAAAATTATTTTTTCACCACTAAAACCCATGAGACTTGTAGTTTTCAAAAATATTTTCATTTTTGATGAGACGCCGAATGAAAGCAGTTTAATCGCCGGCAACCGAAAACCCGCGATTTCCCGTAAATCCCGTATAGTCGAATGTATACAAAGAAAGTAAGCAGGGAGTAAACTCATTTCCCGAACGATTTTTAAAATTATTTTTTCACCACTAAAACCCATGAGACTTGTAGTTTTCAAAAATATTTTCATTTTTGATGAGACGCCGAATGAAAGCAGTTTAATCGCCGGCAACCGAAAACCCGCGATTTCCCGTAAATCCCGTATAGTCGAATGTATACAAAGAAAGTAAGCAGGGAGTAAACTCATTTCCCGAACGATTTTTAAAATTATTTTTTCACCACTAAAACCCATGAGACTTGTAGTTTTCAAAAATATTTTCATTTTTGATGAGACGCCGAATGAAAGCAGTTTAATCGCCGGCAACCGAAAACCCGCGATTTCCCGTAAATCCCGTATAGTCGAATGTATACAAAGAAAGTAAGCAGGGAGTAAACTCATTTCCCGAACGATTTTTAAAATTATTTTTTCACCACTAAAACCCATGAGACTTGTAGTTTTCAAAAATATTTTCATTTTTGATGAGACGCCGAATGAAAGCAGTTTAATCGCCGGCAACCGAAAACCCGCGATTTCCCGTAAATCCCGTATAGTCGAATGTATACAAAGAAAGTAAGCAGGGAGTAAACTCATTTCCCGAACGATTTTTAAAATTATTTTTTCACCACTAAAACCCATGAGACTTGTAGTTTTCAAAAATATTTTCATTTTTGATGAGACGCCGAATGAAAGCAGTTTAATCGCCGGCAACCGAAAACCCGCGATTTCCCGTAAATCCCGTATAGTCGAATGTATACAAAGAAAGTAAGCAGGGAGTAAACTCATTTCCCGAACGATTTTTAAAATTATTTTTTCACCACTAAAACCCATGAGACTTGTAGTTTTCAAAAATATTTTCATTTTTGATGAGACGCCGAATGAAAGCAGTTTAATCGCCGGCAACCGAAAACCCGCGATTTCCCGTAAATCCCGTATAGTCGAATGTATACAAAGAAAGTAAGCAGGGAGTAAACTCATTTCCCGAACGATTTTTAAAATTATTTTTTCACCACTAAAACCCATGAGACTTGTAGTTTTCAAAAATATTTTCATTTTTGATGAGACGCCGAATGAAAGCAGTTTAATCGCCGGCAACCGAAAACCCGCGATTTCCCGTAAACCGCTCCCGTATAGTCGAATGTATACAAAGAAAGTAAGCAGGGAGTAAACTCATTTCCCGAACGATTTTTAAAATTATTTTTTCACCACTAAAACCCATGAGACTTGTAGTTTTCAAAAATATTTTCATTTTTGATGAGACGCCGAATGAAAGCAGTTTAATCGCCGGCAACCGAAAACCCGCGATTTCCCGTAAATCCCGTATAGTCGAATGTATACAAAGAAAGTAAGCAGGGAGTAAACTCATTTCCCGAACGATTTTTAAAATTATTTTTTCACCACTAAAACCCATGAGACTTGTAGTTTTCAAAAATATTTTCATTTTTGATGAGACGCCGAATGAAAGCAGTTTAATCGCCGGCAACCGAAAACCCGCGATTTCCCGTAAATCGGCCCGTATAGTCGAATGTATACAAAGAAAGTAAGCAGGGAGTAAACTCATTTCCCGAACGATTTTTAAAATTATTTTTTCACCACTAAAACCCATGAGACTTGTAGTTTTCAAAAATATTTTCATTTTTGATGAGACGCCGAATGAAAGCAGTTTAATCGCCGGCAACCGAAAACCCGCGATTTCCCGTAAATCCCGTATAGTCGAATGTATACAAAGAAAGTAAGCAGGGAGTAAACTCATTTCCCGAACGATTTTTAAAATTATTTTTTCACCACTAAAACCCATGAGACTTGTAGTTTTCAAAAATATTTTCATTTTTGATGAGACGCCGAATGAAAGCAGTTTAATCGCCGGCAACCGAAAACCCGCGATTTCCCGTAAATCCCGTATAGTCGAATGTATACAAAGAAAGTAAGCAGGGAGTAAACTCATTTCCCGAACGATTTTTAAAATTATTTTTTCACCACTAAAACCCATGAGACTTGTAGTTTTCAAAAATATTTTCATTTTTGATGAGACGCCGAATGAAAGCAGTTTAATCGCCGGCAACCGAAAACCCGCGATTTCCCGTAAATCCCGTATAGTCGAATGTATACAAAGAAAGTAAGCAGGGAGTAAACTCATTTCCCGAACGATTTTTAAAATTATTTTTTCACCACTAAAACCCATGAGACTTGTAGTTTTCAAAAATATTTTCATTTTTGATGAGACGCCGAATGAAAGCAGTTTAATCGCCGGCAACCGAAAACCCGCGATTTCCCGTAAATCCCGTATAGTCGAATGTATACAAAGAAAGTAAGCAGGGAGTAAACTCATTTCCCGAACGATTTTTAAAATTATTTTTTCACCACTAAAACCCATGAGACTTGTAGTTTTCAAAAATATTTTCATTTTTGATGAGACGCCGAATGAAAGCAGTTTAATCGCCGGCAACCGAAAACCCGCGATTTCCCGTAAATCCCGTATAGTCGAATGTATACAAAGAAAGTAAGCAGGGAGTAAACTCATTTCCCGAACGATTTTTAAAATTATTTTTTCACCACTAAAACCCATGAGACTTGTAGTTTTCAAAAATATTTTCATTTTTGATGAGACGCCGAATGAAAGCAGTTTAATCGCCGGCAACCGAAAACCCGCGATTTCCCGTAAATCCCGTATAGTCGAATGTATACAAAGAAAGTAAGCAGGGAGTAAACTCATTTCCCGAACGATTTTTAAAATTATTTTTTCACCACTAAAACCCATGAGACTTGTAGTTTTCAAAAATATTTTCATTTTTGATGAGACGCCGAATGAAAGCAGTTTAATCGCCGGCAACCGAAAACCCGCGATTTCCCGTAAATCCCGTATAGTCGAATGTATACAAAGAAAGTAAGCAGGGAGTAAACTCATTTCCCGAACGATTTTTAAAATTATTTTTTCACCACTAAAACCCATGAGACTTGTAGTTTTCAAAAATATTTTCATTTTTGATGAGACGCCGAATGAAAGCAGTTTAATCGCCGGCAACCGAAAACCCGCGATTTCCCGTAAATCCCGTATAGTCGAATGTATACAAAGAAAGTAAGCAGGGAGTAAACTCATTTCCCGAACGATTTTTAAAATTATTTTTTCACCACTAAAACCCATGAGACTTGTAGTTTTCAAAAATATTTTCATTTTTGATGAGACGCCGAATGAAAGCAGTTTAATCGCCGGCAACCGAAAACCCGCGATTTCCCGTAAATCCCCGTATAGTCGAATGTATACAAAGAAAGTAAGCAGGGAGTAAACTCATTTCCCGAACGATTTTTAAAATTATTTTTTCACCACTAAAACCCATGAGACTTGTAGTTTTCAAAAATATTTTCATTTTTGATGAGACGCCGAATGAAAGCAGTTTAATCGCCGGCAACCGAAAACCCGCGATTTCCCGTAAATATCCCGTATAGTCGAATGTATACAAAGAAAGTAAGCAGGGAGTAAACTCATTTCCCGAACGATTTTTAAAATTATTTTTTCACCACTAAAACCCATGAGACTTGTAGTTTTCAAAAATATTTTCATTTTTGATGAGACGCCGAATGAAAGCAGTTTAATCGCCGGCAACCGAAAACCCGCGATTTCCCGTAAATCCTCGGCCCGTATAGTCGAATGTATACAAAGAAAGTAAGCAGGGAGTAAACTCATTTCCCGAACGATTTTTAAAATTATTTTTTCACCACTAAAACCCATGAGACTTGTAGTTTTCAAAAATATTTTCATTTTTGATGAGACGCCGAATGAAAGCAGTTTAATCGCCGGCAACCGAAAACCCGCGATTTCCCGTAAATCCCGTATAGTCGAATGTATACAAAGAAAGTAAGCAGGGAGTAAACTCATTTCCCGAACGATTTTTAAAATTATTTTTTCACCACTAAAACCCATGAGACTTGTAGTTTTCAAAAATATTTTCATTTTTGATGAGACGCCGAATGAAAGCAGTTTAATCGCCGGCAACCGAAAACCCGCGATTTCCCGTAAATCCCGTATAGTCGAATGTATACAAAGAAAGTAAGCAGGGAGTAAACTCATTTCCCGAACGATTTTTAAAATTATTTTTTCACCACTAAAACCCATGAGACTTGTAGTTTTCAAAAATATTTTCATTTTTGATGAGACGCCGAATGAAAGCAGTTTAATCGCCGGCAACCGAAAACCCGCGATTTCCCGTAAATCCCGTATAGTCGAATGTATACAAAGAAAGTAAGCAGGGAGTAAACTCATTTCCCGAACGATTTTTAAAATTATTTTTTCACCACTAAAACCCATGAGACTTGTAGTTTTCAAAAATATTTTCATTTTTGATGAGACGCCGAATGAAAGCAGTTTAATCGCCGGCAACCGAAAACCCGCGATTTCCCGTAAATCCCGTATAGTCGAATGTATACAAAGAAAGTAAGCAGGGAGTAAACTCATTTCCCGAACGATTTTTAAAATTATTTTTTCACCACTAAAACCCATGAGACTTGTAGTTTTCAAAAATATTTTCATTTTTGATGAGACGCCGAATGAAAGCAGTTTAATCGCCGGCAACCGAAAACCCGCGATTTCCCGTAAATCCCGTATAGTCGAATGTATACAAAGAAAGTAAGCAGGGAGTAAACTCATTTCCCGAACGATTTTTAAAATTATTTTTTCACCACTAAAACCCATGAGACTTGTAGTTTTCAAAAATATTTTCATTTTTGATGAGACGCCGAATGAAAGCAGTTTAATCGCCGGCAACCGAAAACCCGCGATTTCCCGTAAATCCCGTATAGTCGAATGTATACAAAGAAAGTAAGCAGGGAGTAAACTCATTTCCCGAACGATTTTTAAAATTATTTTTTCACCACTAAAACCCATGAGACTTGTAGTTTTCAAAAATATTTTCATTTTTGATGAGACGCCGAATGAAAGCAGTTTAATCGCCGGCAACCGAAAACCCGCGATTTCCCGTAAATCCCTCCCGTATAGTCGAATGTATACAAAGAAAGTAAGCAGGGAGTAAACTCATTTCCCGAACGATTTTTAAAATTATTTTTTCACCACTAAAACCCATGAGACTTGTAGTTTTCAAAAATATTTTCATTTTTGATGAGACGCCGAATGAAAGCAGTTTAATCGCCGGCAACCGAAAACCCGCGATTTCCCGTAAATCCCGTATAGTCGAATGTATACAAAGAAAGTAAGCAGGGAGTAAACTCATTTCCCGAACGATTTTTAAAATTATTTTTTCACCACTAAAACCCATGAGACTTGTAGTTTTCAAAAATATTTTCATTTTTGATGAGACGCCGAATGAAAGCAGTTTAATCGCCGGCAACCGAAAACCCGCGATTTCCCGTAAATCCCGTATAGTCGAATGTATACAAAGAAAGTAAGCAGGGAGTAAACTCATTTCCCGAACGATTTTTAAAATTATTTTTTCACCACTAAAACCCATGAGACTTGTAGTTTTCAAAAATATTTTCATTTTTGATGAGACGCCGAATGAAAGCAGTTTAATCGCCGGCAACCGAAAACCCGCGATTTCCCGTAAATCCCGTATAGTCGAATGTATACAAAGAAAGTAAGCAGGGAGTAAACTCATTTCCCGAACGATTTTTAAAATTATTTTTTCACCACTAAAACCCATGAGACTTGTAGTTTTCAAAAATATTTTCATTTTTGATGAGACGCCGAATGAAAGCAGTTTAATCGCCGGCAACCGAAAACCCGCGATTTCCCGTAAATCCCGTATAGTCGAATGTATACAAAGAAAGTAAGCAGGGAGTAAACTCATTTCCCGAACGATTTTTAAAATTATTTTTTCACCACTAAAACCCATGAGACTTGTAGTTTTCAAAAATATTTTCATTTTTGATGAGACGCCGAATGAAAGCAGTTTAATCGCCGGCAACCGAAAACCCGCGATTTCCCGTAAATCCCGTATAGTCGAATGTATACAAAGAAAGTAAGCAGGGAGTAAACTCATTTCCCGAACGATTTTTAAAATTATTTTTTCACCACTAAAACCCATGAGACTTGTAGTTTTCAAAAATATTTTCATTTTTGATGAGACGCCGAATGAAAGCAGTTTAATCGCCGGCAACCGAAAACCCGCGATTTCCCGTAAATCCCGTATAGTCGAATGTATACAAAGAAAGTAAGCAGGGAGTAAACTCATTTCCCGAACGATTTTTAAAATTATTTTTTCACCACTAAAACCCATGAGACTTGTAGTTTTCAAAAATATTTTCATTTTTGATGAGACGCCGAATGAAAGCAGTTTAATCGCCGGCAACCGAAAACCCGCGATTTCCCGTAAATCCCGTATAGTCGAATGTATACAAAGAAAGTAAGCAGGGAGTAAACTCATTTCCCGAACGATTTTTAAAATTATTTTTTCACCACTAAAACCCATGAGACTTGTAGTTTTCAAAAATATTTTCATTTTTGATGAGACGCCGAATGAAAGCAGTTTAATCGCCGGCAACCGAAAACCCGCGATTTCCCGTAAATCCCGTATAGTCGAATGTATACAAAGAAAGTAAGCAGGGAGTAAACTCATTTCCCGAACGATTTTTAAAATTATTTTTTCACCACTAAAACCCATGAGACTTGTAGTTTTCAAAAATATTTTCATTTTTGATGAGACGCCGAATGAAAGCAGTTTAATCGCCGGCAACCGAAAACCCGCGATTTCCCGTAAATCCCGTATAGTCGAATGTATACAAAGAAAGTAAGCAGGGAGTAAACTCATTTCCCGAACGATTTTTAAAATTATTTTTTCACCACTAAAACCCATGAGACTTGTAGTTTTCAAAAATATTTTCATTTTTGATGAGACGCCGAATGAAAGCAGTTTAATCGCCGGCAACCGAAAACCCGCGATTTCCCGTAAATCCCGTATAGTCGAATGTATACAAAGAAAGTAAGCAGGGAGTAAACTCATTTCCCGAACGATTTTTAAAATTATTTTTTCACCACTAAAACCCATGAGACTTGTAGTTTTCAAAAATATTTTCATTTTTGATGAGACGCCGAATGAAAGCAGTTTAATCGCCGGCAACCGAAAACCCGCGATTTCCCGTAAATCCCGTATAGTCGAATGTATACAAAGAAAGTAAGCAGGGAGTAAACTCATTTCCCGAACGATTTTTAAAATTATTTTTTCACCACTAAAACCCATGAGACTTGTAGTTTTCAAAAATATTTTCATTTTTGATGAGACGCCGAATGAAAGCAGTTTAATCGCCGGCAACCGAAAACCCGCGATTTCCCGTAAATCCCGGACTCGGCCCGTATAGTCGAATGTATACAAAGAAAGTAAGCAGGGAGTAAACTCATTTCCCGAACGATTTTTAAAATTATTTTTTCACCACTAAAACCCATGAGACTTGTAGTTTTCAAAAATATTTTCATTTTTGATGAGACGCCGAATGAAAGCAGTTTAATCGCCGGCAACCGAAAACCCGCGATTTCCCGTAAATCCCGTATAGTCGAATGTATACAAAGAAAGTAAGCAGGGAGTAAACTCATTTCCCGAACGATTTTTAAAATTATTTTTTCACCACTAAAACCCATGAGACTTGTAGTTTTCAAAAATATTTTCATTTTTGATGAGACGCCGAATGAAAGCAGTTTAATCGCCGGCAACCGAAAACCCGCGATTTCCCGTAAATCCCGTATAGTCGAATGTATACAAAGAAAGTAAGCAGGGAGTAAACTCATTTCCCGAACGATTTTTAAAATTATTTTTTCACCACTAAAACCCATGAGACTTGTAGTTTTCAAAAATATTTTCATTTTTGATGAGACGCCGAATGAAAGCAGTTTAATCGCCGGCAACCGAAAACCCGCGATTTCCCGTAAATCCCGTATAGTCGAATGTATACAAAGAAAGTAAGCAGGGAGTAAACTCATTTCCCGAACGATTTTTAAAATTATTTTTTCACCACTAAAACCCATGAGACTTGTAGTTTTCAAAAATATTTTCATTTTTGATGAGACGCCGAATGAAAGCAGTTTAATCGCCGGCAACCGAAAACCCGCGATTTCCCGTAAATCCCGTATAGTCGAATGTATACAAAGAAAGTAAGCAGGGAGTAAACTCATTTCCCGAACGATTTTTAAAATTATTTTTTCACCACTAAAACCCATGAGACTTGTAGTTTTCAAAAATATTTTCATTTTTGATGAGACGCCGAATGAAAGCAGTTTAATCGCCGGCAACCGAAAACCCGCGATTTCCCGTAAATTCCCGTATAGTCGAATGTATACAAAGAAAGTAAGCAGGGAGTAAACTCATTTCCCGAACGATTTTTAAAATTATTTTTTCACCACTAAAACCCATGAGACTTGTAGTTTTCAAAAATATTTTCATTTTTGATGAGACGCCGAATGAAAGCAGTTTAATCGCCGGCAACCGAAAACCCGCGATTTCCCGTAAATCCCTCGGCCCGTATAGTCGAATGTATACAAAGAAAGTAAGCAGGGAGTAAACTCATTTCCCGAACGATTTTTAAAATTATTTTTTCACCACTAAAACCCATGAGACTTGTAGTTTTCAAAAATATTTTCATTTTTGATGAGACGCCGAATGAAAGCAGTTTAATCGCCGGCAACCGAAAACCCGCGATTTCCCGTAAATCCCTCGGCCCGTATAGTCGAATGTATACAAAGAAAGTAAGCAGGGAGTAAACTCATTTCCCGAACGATTTTTAAAATTATTTTTTCACCACTAAAACCCATGAGACTTGTAGTTTTCAAAAATATTTTCATTTTTGATGAGACGCCGAATGAAAGCAGTTTAATCGCCGGCAACCGAAAACCCGCGATTTCCCGTAAAATCCCGTATAGTCGAATGTATACAAAGAAAGTAAGCAGGGAGTAAACTCATTTCCCGAACGATTTTTAAAATTATTTTTTCACCACTAAAACCCATGAGACTTGTAGTTTTCAAAAATATTTTCATTTTTGATGAGACGCCGAATGAAAGCAGTTTAATCGCCGGCAACCGAAAACCCGCGATTTCCCGTAAATCCCGTATAGTCGAATGTATACAAAGAAAGTAAGCAGGGAGTAAACTCATTTCCCGAACGATTTTTAAAATTATTTTTTCACCACTAAAACCCATGAGACTTGTAGTTTTCAAAAATATTTTCATTTTTGATGAGACGCCGAATGAAAGCAGTTTAATCGCCGGCAACCGAAAACCCGCGATTTCCCGTAAATCCCGTATAGTCGAATGTATACAAAGAAAGTAAGCAGGGAGTAAACTCATTTCCCGAACGATTTTTAAAATTATTTTTTCACCACTAAAACCCATGAGACTTGTAGTTTTCAAAAATATTTTCATTTTTGATGAGACGCCGAATGAAAGCAGTTTAATCGCCGGCAACCGAAAACCCGCGATTTCCCGTAAATCCCGTATAGTCGAATGTATACAAAGAAAGTAAGCAGGGAGTAAACTCATTTCCCGAACGATTTTTAAAATTATTTTTTCACCACTAAAACCCATGAGACTTGTAGTTTTCAAAAATATTTTCATTTTTGATGAGACGCCGAATGAAAGCAGTTTAATCGCCGGCAACCGAAAACCCGCGATTTCCCGTAAATCCCGTATAGTCGAATGTATACAAAGAAAGTAAGCAGGAGTAAACTCATTTCCCGAACGATTTTTAAAATTATTTTTTCACCACTAAAACCCATGAGACTTGTAGTTTTCAAAAATATTTTCATTTTTGATGAGACGCCGAATGAAAGCAGTTTAATCGCCGGCAACCGAAAACCCGCGATTTCCCGTAAATTCCCGTATAGTCGAATGTATACAAAGAAAGTAAGCAGGGAGTAAACTCATTTCCCGAACGATTTTTAAAATTATTTTTTCACCACTAAAACCCATGAGACTTGTAGTTTTCAAAAATATTTTCATTTTTGATGAGACGCCGAATGAAAGCAGTTTAATCGCCGGCAACCGAAAACCCGCGATTTCCCGTAAATCCCGTATAGTCGAATGTATACAAAGAAAGTAAGCAGGGAGTAAACTCATTTCCCGAACGATTTTTAAAATTATTTTTTCACCACTAAAACCCATGAGACTTGTAGTTTTCAAAAATATTTTCATTTTTGATGAGACGCCGAATGAAAGCAGTTTAATCGCCGGCAACCGAAAACCCGCGATTTCCCGTAAATCCCTCGGCCCGTATAGTCGAATGTATACAAAGAAAGTAAGCAGGGAGTAAACTCATTTCCCGAACGATTTTTAAAATTATTTTTTCACCACTAAAACCCATGAGACTTGTAGTTTTCAAAAATATTTTCATTTTTGATGAGACGCCGAATGAAAGCAGTTTAATCGCCGGCAACCGAAAACCCGCGATTTCCCGTAAATCCCGTATAGTCGAATGTATACAAAGAAAGTAAGCAGGGAGTAAACTCATTTCCCGAACGATTTTTAAAATTATTTTTTCACCACTAAAACCCATGAGACTTGTAGTTTTCAAAAATATTTTCATTTTTGATGAGACGCCGAATGAAAGCAGTTTAATCGCCGGCAACCGAAAACCCGCGATTTCCCGTAAATCCCGTATAGTCGAATGTATACAAAGAAAGTAAGCAGGGAGTAAACTCATTTCCCGAACGATTTTTAAAATTATTTTTTCACCACTAAAACCCATGAGACTTGTAGTTTTCAAAAATATTTTC
Source organism: Hydractinia echinata (assembly GCA_030067915.1). NCBI lineage: Eukaryota > Metazoa > Cnidaria > Hydrozoa > Anthoathecata > Hydractiniidae > Hydractinia > Hydractinia echinata. The sequence continues at coordinate 49,669 of JASGCC010000588.1, forward strand.
ATTTTTGATGAGACGCCGAATGAAAGCAGTTTAATCGCCGGCAACCGAAAACCCGCGATTTCCCGTAAATCCCGTATAGTCGAATGTATACAAAGAAAGTAAGCAGGGAGTAAACTCATTTCCCGAACGATTTTTAAAATTATTTTTTCACCACTAAAACCCATGAGACTTGTAGTTTTCAAAAATATTTTCATTTTTGATGAGACGCCGAATGAAAGCAGTTTAATCGCCGGCAACCGAAAACCCGCGATTTCCCGTAAATCCCTCGGCCCGTATAGTCGAATGTATACAAAGAAAGTAAGCAGGGAGTAAACTCATTTCCCGAACGATTTTTAAAATTATTTTTTCACCACTAAAACCCATGAGACTTGTAGTTTTCAAAAATATTTTCATTTTTGATGAGACGCCGAATGAAAGCAGTTTAATCGCCGGCAACCGAAAACCCGCGATTTCCCGTAAATCCCGTATAGTCGAATGTATACAAAGAAAGTAAGCAGGGAGTAAACTCATTTCCCGAACGATTTTTAAAATTATTTTTTCACCACTAAAACCCATGAGACTTGTAGTTTTCAAAAATATTTTCATTTTTGATGAGACGCCGAATGAAAGCAGTTTAATCGCCGGCAACCGAAAACCCGCGATTTCCCGTAATTCCCGTATAGTCGAATGTATACAAAGAAAGTAAGCAGGGAGTAAACTCATTTCCCGAACGATTTTTAAAATTATTTTTTCACCACTAAAACCCATGAGACTTGTAGTTTTCAAAAATATTTTCATTTTTGATGAGACGCCGAATGAAAGCAGTTTAATCGCCGGCAACCGAAAACCCGCGATTTCCCGTAAATCCCGTATAGTCGAATGTATACAAAGAAAGTAAGCAGGGAGTAAACTCATTTCCCGAACGATTTTTAAAATTATTTTTTCACCACTAAAACCCATGAGACTTGTAGTTTTCAAAAATATTTTCATTTTTGATGAGACGCCGAATGAAAGCAGTTTAATCGCCGGCAACCGAAAACCCGCGATTTCCCGTAAATCCCGTATAGTCGAATGTATACAAAGAAAGTAAGCAGGGAGTAAACTCATTTCCCGAACGATTTTTAAAATTATTTTTTCACCACTAAAACCCATGAGACTTGTAGTTTTCAAAAATATTTTCATTTTTGATGAGACGCCGAATGAAAGCAGTTTAATCGCCGGCAACCGAAAACCCGCGATTTCCCGTAAATTCCCGTATAGTCGAATGTATACAAAGAAAGTAAGCAGGGAGTAAACTCATTTCCCGAACGATTTTTAAAATTATTTTTTCACCACTAAAACCCATGAGACTTGTAGTTTTCAAAAATATTTTCATTTTTGATGAGACGCCGAATGAAAGCAGTTTAATCGCCGGCAACCGAAAACCCGCGATTTCCCGTAAATCCCTCGGCCCGTATAGTCGAATGTATACAAAGAAAGTAAGCAGGGAGTAAACTCATTTCCCGAACGATTTTTAAAATTATTTTTTCACCACTAAAACCCATGAGACTTGTAGTTTTCAAAAATATTTTCATTTTTGATGAGACGCCGAATGAAAGCAGTTTAATCGCCGGCAACCGAAAACCCGCGATTTCCCGTAAATCCCTCGGCCCGTATAGTCGAATGTATACAAAGAAAGTAAGCAGGGAGTAAACTCATTTCCCGAACGATTTTTAAAATTTTTTTTCACCACTAAAACCCATGAGACTTGTAGTTTTCAAAAATATTTTCATTTTTGATGAGACGCCGAATGAAAGCAGTTTAATCGCCGGCAACCGAAAACCCGCGATTTCCCGTAAATCCCGTATAGTCGAATGTATACAAAGAAAGTAAGCAGGGAGTAAACTCATTTCCCGAACGATTTTTAAAATTATTTTTTCACCACTAAAACCCATGAGACTTGTAGTTTTCAAAAATATTTTCATTTTTGATGAGACGCCGAATGAAAGCAGTTTAATCGCCGGCAACCGAAAACCCGCGATTTCCCGTAAATCCCATCCCGTATAGTCGAATGTATACAAAGAAAGTAAGCAGGGAGTAAACTCATTTCCCGAACGATTTTTAAAATTATTTTTTCACCACTAAAACCCATGAGACTTGTAGTTTTCAAAAATATTTTCATTTTTGATGAGACGCCGAATGAAAGCAGTTTAATCGCCGGCAACCGAAAACCCGCGATTTCCCGTAAATCCCGTATAGTCGAATGTATACAAAGAAAGTAAGCAGGGAGTAAACTCATTTCCCGAACGATTTTTAAAATTATTTTTTCACCACTAAAACCCATGAGACTTGTAGTTTTCAAAAATATTTTCATTTTTGATGAGACGCCGAATGAAAGCAGTTTAATCGCCGGCAACCGAAAACCCGCGATTTCCCGTAAATCCCGTATAGTCGAATGTATACAAAGAAAGTAAGCAGGGAGTAAACTCATTTCCCGAACGATTTTTAAAATTATTTTTTCACCACTAAAACCCATGAGACTTGTAGTTTTCAAAAATATTTTCATTTTTGATGAGACGCCGAATGAAAGCAGTTTAATCGCCGGCAACCGAAAACCCGCGATTTCCCGTAAATCCCGTCGGCCCGTATAGTCGAATGTATACAAAGAAAGTAAGCAGGGAGTAAACTCATTTCCCGAACGATTTTTAAAATTATTTTTTCACCACTAAAACCCATGAGACTTGTAGTTTTCAAAAATATTTTCATTTTTGATGAGACGCCGAATGAAAGCAGTTTAATCGCCGGCAACCGAAAACCCGCGATTTCCCGTAAATCCCGTATAGTCGAATGTATACAAAGAAAGTAAGCAGGGAGTAAACTCATTTCCCGAACGATTTTTAAAATTATTTTTTCACCACTAAAACCCATGAGACTTGTAGTTTTCAAAAATATTTTCATTTTTGATGAGACGCCGAATGAAAGCAGTTTAATCGCCGGCAACCGAAAACCCGCGATTTCCCGTAAATAAATCCCGTATAGTCGAATGTATACAAAGAAAGTAAGCAGGGAGTAAACTCATTTCCCGAACGATTTTTAAAATTATTTTTTCACCACTAAAACCCATGAGACTTGTAGTTTTCAAAAATATTTTCATTTTTGATGAGACGCCGAATGAAAGCAGTTTAATCGCCGGCAACCGAAAACCCGCGATTTCCCGTAAATCCCGTATAGTCGAATGTATACAAAGAAAGTAAGCAGGGAGTAAACTCATTTCCCGAACGATTTTTAAAATTATTTTTTCACCACTAAAACCCATGAGACTTGTAGTTTTCAAAAATATTTTCATTTTTGATGAGACGCCGAATGAAAGCAGTTTAATCGCCGGCAACCGAAAACCCGCGATTTCCCGTAAATCCCGTATAGTCGAATGTATACAAAGAAAGTAAGCAGGGAGTAAACTCATTTCCCGAACGATTTTTAAAATTATTTTTTCACCACTAAAACCCATGAGACTTGTAGTTTTCAAAAATATTTTCATTTTTGATGAGACGCCGAATGAAAGCAGTTTAATCGCCGGCAACCGAAAACCCGCGATTTCCCGTAAATCCCGGCCCGTATAGTCGAATGTATACAAAGAAAGTAAGCAGGGAGTAAACTCATTTCCCGAACGATTTTTAAAATTATTTTTTCACCACTAAAACCCATGAGACTTGTAGTTTTCAAAAATATTTTCATTTTTGATGAGACGCCGAATGAAAGCAGTTTAATCGCCGGCAACCGAAAACCCGCGATTTCCCGTAAATCCCGTATAGTCGAATGTATACAAAGAAAGTAAGCAGGGAGTAAACTCATTTCCCGAACGATTTTTAAAATTATTTTTTCACCACTAAAACCCATGAGACTTGTAGTTTTCAAAAATATTTTCATTTTTGATGAGACGCCGAATGAAAGCAGTTTAATCGCCGGCAACCGAAAACCCGCGATTTCCCGTAAATCCCGTATAGTCGAATGTATACAAAGAAAGTAAGCAGGGAGTAAACTCATTTCCCGAACGATTTTTAAAATTATTTTTTCACCACTAAAACCCATGAGACTTGTAGTTTTCAAAAATATTTTCATTTTTGATGAGACGCCGAATGAAAGCAGTTTAATCGCCGGCAACCGAAAACCCGCGATTTCCCGTAAATCCCTCCCGTATAGTCGAATGTATACAAAGAAAGTAGCAGGGAGTAAACTCATTTCCCGAACGATTTTTAAAATTATTTTTTCACCACTAAAACCCATGAGACTTGTAGTTTTCAAAATATTTTCATTTTTGATGAGACGCCGAATGAAAGCAGTTTAATCGCCGGCAACCGAAAACCCGCGATTTCCCGTAAATCCGGCTCGGCCTATAGTCGAATGTATACAAAGAAAGTAAGCAGGGAGTAAACTCATTTCCCGAACGATTTTTAAAATTTTTTTCACCACTAAAACCCATGAGACTTGTAGTTTTCAAAAATATTTTCATTTTTGATGAGACGCCGAATGAAAGCAGTTTAATCGCCGGCAACCGAAAACCCGCGATTTCCCGTAAATCCCGGCTCGGCCCGTATAGTCGAATGTATACAAAGAAAGTAAAGAGTAAACTCATTTCCCGAACGATTTTTAAAATTATTTTTTCACCACTAAAACCCATGAACTTGTAGTTTTCAAAAATATTTTCATTTTTGATGAGACGCCGAATGAAAGCAGTTTAATCGCCGGCAACCGAAAACCCGCGATTTCCCGTAAATCCTCCCGTATAGTCGAATGTATACAAAGAAAGTAAGCAGGGAGTAAACTCATTTCCCGAACGATTTTTAAAATTATTTTTTCACCACTAAAACCCATGAGACTTGTAGTTTTCAAAAATATTTTCATTTTTGATGAGACGCCGAATGAAAGCAGTTTAATCGCCGGCAACCGAAAACCCGCGATTTCCCGTAAATCCCGTATAGTCGAATGTATACAAAGAAAGTAAGCAGGGAGTAAACTCATTTCCCGAACGATTTTTAAAATTATTTTTTCACCACTAAAACCCATGAGACTTGTAGTTTTCAAAAATATTTTCATTTTTGATGAGACGCCGAATGAAAGCAGTTTAATCGCCGGCAACCGAAAACCCGCGATTTCCGTAAATCCCATCGGCCCGTATAGTCGAATGTATACAAAGAAAGTAAGCAGGGAGTAAACTCATTTCCCGAACGATTTTTAAAATTATTTTTTCACCACTAAAACCCATGAGACTTGTAGTTTTCAAAAATATTTTCATTTTTGATGAGACGCCGAATGAAAGCAGTTTAATCGCCGGCAACCGAAAACCCGCGATTTCCCGTAAATCCCGTATAGTCGAATGTATACAAAGAAAGTAAGCAGGGAGTAAACTCATTTCCCGAACGATTTTTAAAATTATTTTTTCACCACTAAAACCCATGAGACTTGTAGTTTTCAAAAATATTTTCATTTTTGATGAGACGGAATGAAAGCAGTTTAATCGCCGGCAACCGAAAACCCGCGATTTCCCGTAAATCCCGTATAGTCGAATGTATACAAAGAAAGTAAGCAGGGAGTAAACTCATTTCCCGAACGATTTTTAAAATTATTTTTTCACCACTAAAACCCATGAGACTTGTAGTTTTCAAAAATATTTTCATTTTTGATGAGACGCCGAATGAAAGCAGTTTAATCGCCGGCAACCGAAAACCCGCGATTTCCCGTAAATCCCGTATAGTCGAATGTATACAAAGAAAGTAAGCAGGGAGTAAACTCATTTCCCGAACGATTTTTAAAATTATTTTTTCACCACTAAAACCCATGAGACTTGTAGTTTTCAAAAATATTTTCATTTTTGATGAGACGCCGAATGAAAGCAGTTTAATCGCCGGCAACCGAAAACCCGCGATTTCCCGTAAATCGCCCGTATAGTGAATGTATACAAAGAAAGTAAGCAGGGAGTAAACTCATTTCCCGAACGATTTTTAAAATTATTTTTTCACCACTAAAACCCATGAGACTTGTAGTTTTCAAAAATATTTTCATTTTTGATGAGACGCCGAATGAAAGCAGTTTAATCGCCGGCAACCGAAAACCCGCGATTTCCCGTAAATCCCGTATAGTCGAATGTATACAAAGAAAGTAAGCAGGGAGTAAACTCATTTCCCGAACGATTTTTAAAATTATTTTTTCACCACTAAAACCCATGAGACTTGTAGTTTTCAAAAATATTTTCATTTTTGATGAGACGCCGAATGAAAGCAGTTTAATCGCCGGCAACCGAAAACCCGCGATTTCCCGTAAATCCCGTATAGTCGAATGTATACAAAGAAAGTAAGCAGGGAGTAAACTCATTTCCCGAACGATTTTTAAAATTATTTTTTCACCACTAAAACCCATGAGACTTGTAGTTTTCAAAAATATTTTCATTTTTGATGAGACGCCGAATGAAAGCAGTTTAATCGCCGGCAACCGAAAACCCGCGATTTCCCGTAAATCCCGTATAGTCGAATGTATACAAAGAAAGTAAGCAGGGAGTAAACTCATTTCCCGAACGATTTTTAAAATTATTTTTTCACCACTAAAACCCATGAGACTTGTAGTTTTCAAAAATATTTTCATTTTTGATGAGACGCCGAATGAAAGCAGTTTAATCGCCGGCAACCGAAAACCCGCGATTTCCCGTAAATCCCGTATAGTCGAATGTATACAAAGAAAGTAAGCAGGGAGTAAACTCATTTCCCGAACGATTTTTAAAATTATTTTTTCACCACTAAAACCCATGAGACTTGTAGTTTTCAAAAATATTTTCATTTTTGATGAGACGCCGAATGAAAGCAGTTTAATCGCCGGCAACCGAAAACCCGCGATTTCCCGTAAATCCCGTATAGTCGAATGTATACAAAGAAAGTAAGCAGGGAGTAAACTCATTTCCCGAACGATTTTTAAAATTATTTTTTCACCACTAAAACCCATGAGACTTGTAGTTTTCAAAAATATTTTCATTTTTGATGAGACGCCGAATGAAAGCAGTTTAATCGCCGGCAACCGAAAACCCGCGATTTCCCGTAAATCCCGTATAGTCGAATGTATACAAAGAAAGTAAGCAGGGAGTAAACTCATTTCCCGAACGATTTTTAAAATTATTTTTTCACCACTAAAACCCATGAGACTTGTAGTTTTCAAAAATATTTTCATTTTTGATGAGACGCCGAATGAAAGCAGTTTAATCGCCGGCAACCGAAAACCCGCGATTTCCCGTAAATTCCCGTATAGTCGAATGTATACAAAGAAAGTAAGCAGGGAGTAAACTCATTTCCCGAACGATTTTTAAAATTATTTTTTCACCACTAAAACCCATGAGACTTGTAGTTTTCAAAAATATTTTCATTTTTGATGAGACGCCGAATGAAAGCAGTTTAATCGCCGGCAACCGAAAACCCGCGATTTCCCGTAAATCCCGTATAGTCGAATGTATACAAAGAAAGTAAGCAGGAGTAAACTCATTTCCCGAACGATTTTTAAAATTATTTTTTCACCACTAAAACCCATGAGACTTGTAGTTTTCAAAAATATTTTCATTTTTGATGAGACGCCGAATGAAAGCAGTTTAATCGCCGGCAACCGAAAACCCGCGATTTCCCGTAAATCCCGTATAGTCGAATGTATACAAAGAAAGTAAGCAGGGAGTAAACTCATTTCCCGAACGATTTTTAAAATTATTTTTTCACCACTAAAACCCATGAGACTTGTAGTTTTCAAAAATATTTTCATTTTTGATGAGACGCGAATGAAAGCAGTTTAATCGCCGGCAACCGAAAACCCGCGATTTCCCGTAAATCCCGTATAGTCGAATGTATACAAAGAAAGTAAGCAGGGAGTAAACTCATTTCCCGAACGATTTTTAAAATTATTTTTTCACCACTAAAACCCATGAGACTTGTAGTTTTCAAAAATATTTTCATTTTTGATGAGACGCCGAATGAAAGCAGTTTAATCGCCGGCAACCGAAAACCCGCGATTTCCCGTAAATCCCGTATAGTCGAATGTATACAAAGAAAGTAAGCAGGGAGTAAACTCATTTCCCGAACGATTTTTAAAATTATTTTTTCACCACTAAAACCCATGAGACTTGTAGTTTTCAAAAATATTTTCATTTTTGATGAGACCGAATGAAAGCAGTTTAATCGCCGGCAACCGAAAACCCGCGATTTCCCGTAAATCCCGTATAGTCGAATGTATACAAAGAAAGTAAGCAGGAGTAAACTCATTTCCCGAACGATTTTTAAAATTATTTTTTCACCACTAAAACCCATGAGACTTGTAGTTTTCAAAAATATTTTCATTTTTGAGGAGACGCCGAATGAAAGCAGTTTAATCGCCGGCAACCGAAAACCCGCGATTTCCCGTAAATCCCGTATAGTCGAATGTATACAAAGAAAGTAAGCAGGGAGTAAACTCATTTCCCGAACGATTTTTAAAATTATTTTTTCACCACTAAAACCCATGAGACTTGTAGTTTTCAAAAATATTTTCATTTTTGATGAGACGGAATGAAAGCAGTTTAATCGCCGGCAACCGAAAACCCGCGATTTCCCGTAAATCCCGTATAGTCGAATGTATACAAAGAAAGTAAGCAGGGAGTAAACTCATTTCCCGAACGATTTTTAAAATTATTTTTTCACCACTAAAACCCATGAGACTTGTAGTTTTCAAAAATATTTTCATTTTTGATGAGACGCCGAATGAAAGCAGTTTAATCGCCGGCAACCGAAAACCCGCGATTTCCCGTAAATCCTCGCCCTATAGTCGAATGTATACAAAGAAAGTAAGCAGGGAGTAAACTCATTTCCCGAACGATTTTTAAAATTATTTTTTCACCACTAAAACCCATGAGACTTGTAGTTTTCAAAAATATTTTCATTTTTGATGAGACGCCGAATGAAAGCAGTTTAATCGCCGGCAACCGAAAACCCGCGATTTCCCGTAAATCCCGGCTCGGCCCGTATAGTCGAATGTATACAAAGAAGTAAGCAGGGAGTAAACTCATTTCCGAACGATTTTTAAAATTATTTTTTCACCACTAAAACCCATGAGACTTGTAGTTTTCAAAAATATTTTCATTTTTGATGAGACCGAATGAAAGCAGTTTAATCGCCGGCAACCGAAAACCCGCGATTTCCCGTAAATCCCGGATCGGCCCGTATAGTCGAATGTATACAAAGAAAGTAAGCAAAGTACAGTCTATTTAATTCCCGAACGATTTTTAAAATTATTTTTTCACCACTAAAACCCATGAGACTTGTAGTTTTCAAAAATATTTTTCATTTTTGATGAGACGCCGAATGAAAGCAGTTTAATCGCCGGCAACCGAAAACCCGCGATTTCCCGTAAATCCCGTATAGTCGAATGTATACAAAGAAAGTAAGCAGGGAGTAAACTCATTTCCCGAACGATTTTTAAAATTATTTTTTCACCACTAAAACCCATGAGACTTGTAGTTTTCAAAAATATTTTCATTTTTGATGAGACGCCGAATGAAAGCAGTTTAATCGCCGGCAACCGAAAACCGCGATTTCCCGTAAATCCCGTATAGTCGAATGTATACAAAGAAAGTAAGCAGGGAGTAAACTCATTTCCCGAAAGATTTTTAAAATTTTTTATTCCACTGAAACCCATGAGACTTGTATTTTTCAAAAATATTTTAATTTTTGATGAGACGCCGAAAGAAAGCAGTTTAATCGCCGGCAACCGAAAACCCGCGATTTCCCGTAAATCCGGGCTCGGCCCGTATAGGAATGTATACAAAGAAAGACAGGGAGTAAACTCATTTCCCGAACGATTTTTAAAATTATTTTTTCACCACTAAAACCCATGAGACTTGTAGTTTTCAAAAATATTTTCATTTTTGATGAGACGCCGAATGAAAGCAGTTTAATCGCCGGCAACCGAAAACCGCGATTTCCCGTAAATCCCGTATAGTCGAATGTATACAAAGAAAGTAAGCAGGGAGTAAACTCATTTCCCGAACGATTTTTAAAATTATTTTTTCACCACTAAAACCCATGAGACTTGTAGTTTTCAAAAATATTTTCATTTTTGATGAGACGCCGAATGAAAGCAGTTTAATCGCCGGCAACCGAAAACCCGCGATTTCCCGTAAATCCCGGATCGGCCCGTATAGTCGAATGTATACAAAGAAAGTAAGCAGGAGTAAACTCATTTCCCGAACGATTTTTAAAATTATTTTTTCACCACTAAAACCCATGAGACTTGTAGTTTTCAAAAATATTTTCATTTTTGATGAGACGCCGAATGAAAGCAGTTTAATCGCCGGCAACCGAAAACCCGCGATTTCCCGTAAATCCCTGCCCGTATAGTCGAATGTATACAAAGAAAGTAAGCAGGAGTAAACTCATTTCCCGAACGATTTTTAAAATTATTTTTTCACCACTAAAACCCATGAGACTTGTAGTTTTCAAAATATTTTCATTTTTGAAGAGACGCCGAATGAAAGCCGTTTAATCGCCGGCAACCGAAAACCCGCGATTTCCCGTAAATCCCGTATAGTCGAATGTATACAAAGAAAGTAAGCAGGGAGTAAACTCATTTCCCGAACGATTTTTAAAATTATTTTTTCACCACTAAAACCCATGAGACTTGTAGTTTTCAAAAATATTTTCATTTTTGATGAGACGCCGAATGAAAGCAGTTTAATCGCCGGCAACCGAAAACCCGCGATTTCCCGTAAATCCCTCCCCGTATAGTCGAATGTATACAAAGAAAGTAAGCAGGGAGTAAACTCATTTCCCGAACGATTTTTAAAATTATTTTTTCACCACTAAAACCCATGAGACTTGTAGTTTTCAAAAATATTTTCATTTTTGATGAGACGCCGAATGAAAGCAGTTTAATCGCCGGCAACCGAAAACCCGCGATTTCCCGTAAATCCCGTATAGTCGAATGTATACAAAGAAAGTAAGCAGGAGTAAACTCATTTCCCGAACGATTTTTAAAATTATTTTTTCACCACTAAAACCCATGAGACTTGTAGTTTTCAAAAATATTTTCATTTTTGATGAGACGCCGAATGAAAGCAGTTTAATCGCCGGCAACCGAAAACCCGCGATTTCCCGTAAATCCCGTATAGTCGAATGTATACAAAGAAAGTAAGCAGGAGTAAACTCATTTCCCGAACGATTTTTAAAATTATTTTTTCACCACTAAAACCCATGAGACTTGTAGTTTTCAAAAATATTTTCATTTTTGATGAGACGCCGAATGAAAGCAGTTTAATCGCCGGCAACCGAAAACCCGCGATTTCCCGTAAATCCCGTATAGTCGAATGTATACAAAGAAAGTAAGCAGGAGTAAACTCATTTCCCGAACGATTTTTAAAATTATTTTTTCACCACTAAAACCCATGAGACTTGTAGTTTTCAAAAATATTTTCATTTTTGATGAGACGCCGAATGAAAGCAGTTTAATCGCCGGCAACCGAAAACCCGCGATTTCCCGTAAATATCCCGTATAGTCGAATGTATACAAAGAAAGTAAGCAGGAGTAAACTCATTTCCCGAACGATTTTTAAAATTATTTTTTCACCACTAAAACCCATGAGACTTGTAGTTTTAAAAATATTTTCATTTTTGATGAGACGCCGAATGAAAGCAGTTTAATCGCCGGCAACCGAAAACCCGCGATTTCCCGTAAATCCCGTATAGTCGAATGTATACAAAGAAAGTAAGCAGGAGTAAACTCATTTCCCGAACGATTTTTAAAATTATTTTTTCACCACTAAAACCCATGAGACTTGTAGTTTTAAAAATATTTTCATTTTTGATGAGACGCCGAATGAAAGCAGTTTAATCGCCGGCAACCGAAAACCCGCGATTTCCCGTAAATCCCGTATAGTCGAATGTATACAAAGAAAGTAAGCAGGAGTAAACTCATTTCCCGAACGATTTTTAAAATTATTTTTTCACCACTAAAACCCATGAGACTTGTAGTTTTAAAAATATTTTCATTTTTGATGAGACGCCGAATGAAAGCAGTTTAATCGCCGGCAACCGAAAACCCGCGATTTCCCGTAAATCCCGTATAGTCGAATGTATACAAAGAAAGTAAGCAGGAGTAAACTCATTTCCCGAACGATTTTTAAAATTATTTTTTCACCACTAAAACCCATGAGACTTGTAGTTTTCAAAAATATTTTCATTTTTGATGAGACGCCGAATGAAAGCAGTTTAATCGCCGGCAACCGAAAACCCGCGATTTCCCGTAAATCCCATCCCGTATAGTCGAATGTATACAAAGAAAGTAAGCAGGGAGTAAACTCATTTCCCGAACGATTTTTAAAATTATTTTTTCACCACTAAAACCCATGAGACTTGTAGTTTTAAAAATATTTTCATTTTTGATGAGACGCCGAATGAAAGCAGTTTAATCGCCGGCAACCGAAAACCCGCGATTTCCCGTAAATCCCGTATAGTCGAATGTATACAAAGAAAGTAAGCAGGAGTAAACTCATTTCCCGAACGATTTTTAAAATTATTTTTTCACCACTAAAACCCATGAGACTTGTAGTTTTCAAAAATATTTTCATTTTTGATGAGACGCCGAATGAAAGCAGTTTAATCGCCGGCAACCGAAAACCCGCGATTTCCCGTAAATCCCGTATAGTCGAATGTATACAAAGAAAGTAAGCAGGAGTAAACTCATTTCCCGAACGATTTTTAAAATTTTTTTTCACCACTAAAACCCATGAGACTTGTAGTTTTCAAAAATATTTTCATTTTTGATGAGACGCCGAATGAAAGCAGTTTAATCGCCGGCAACCGAAAACCCGCGATTTCCCGTAAATCCCGTATAGTCGAATGTATACAAAGAAAGTAAGCAGGGAGTAAACTCATTTCCCGAACGATTTTTAAAATTATTTTTTCACCACTAAAACCCATGAGACTTGTAGTTTTCAAAAATATTTTCATTTTTGATGAGACGCCGAATGAAAGCAGTTTAATCGCCGGCAACCGAAAACCCGCGATTTCCCGTAAATCCCGGTCGGCCCGTATAGTCGAATGTATACAAAGAAAGTAAGCAGGAGTAAACTCATTTCCCGAACGATTTTTAAAATTATTTTTTCACCACTAAAACCCATGAGACTTGTAGTTTTAAAAATATTTTCATTTTTGATGAGACGCCGAATGAAAGCAGTTTAATCGCCGGCAACCGAAAACCCGCGATTTCCCGTAAATCCCGTATAGTCGAATGTATACAAAGAAAGTAAGCAGGGAGTAAACTCATTTCCCGAACGATTTTTAAAATTATTTTTTCACCACTAAAACCCATGAGACTTGTAGTTTTCAAAAATATTTTCATTTTTGATGAGACGCCGAATGAAAGCAGTTTAATCGCCGGCAACCGAAAACCCGCGATTTCCCGTAAATCCCGTATAGTCGAATGTATACAAAGAAAGTAAGCAGGAGTAAACTCATTTCCCGAACGATTTTTAAAATTATTTTTTCACCACTAAAACCCATGAGACTTGTAGTTTTCAAAAATATTTTCATTTTTGATGAGACGCCGAATGAAAGCAGTTTAATCGCCGGCAACCGAAAACCCGCGATTTCCCGTAAATCCCGTATAGTCGAATGTATACAAAGAAAGTAAGCAGGGAGTAAACTCATTTCCCGAACGATTTTTAAAATTATTTTTTCACCACTAAAACCCATGAGACTTGTAGTTTTCAAAAATATTTTCATTTTTGATGAGACGCCGAATGAAAGCAGTTTAATCGCCGGCAACCGAAAACCCGCGATTTCCCGTAAATGATCCCGTATAGTCGAATGTATACAAAGAAAGTAAGCAGGAGTAAACTCATTTCCCGAACGATTTTTAAAATTATTTTTTCACCACTAAAACCCATGAGACTTGTAGTTTTAAAAATATTTTCATTTTTGATGAGACGCCGAATGAAAGCAGTTTAATCGCCGGCAACCGAAAACCCGCGATTTCCCGTAAATCCCGTATAGTCGAATGTATACAAAGAAAGTAAGCAGGGAGTAAACTCATTTCCCGAACGATTTTTAAAATTATTTTTTCACCACTAAAACCCATGAGACTTGTAGTTTTCAAAAATATTTTCATTTTTGATGAGACGCCGAATGAAAGCAGTTTAATCGCCGGCAACCGAAAACCCGCGATTTCCCGTAAATCCCGTATAGTCGAATGTATACAAAGAAAGTAAGCAGGGAGTAAACTCATTTCCCGAACGATTTTTAAAATTATTTTTTCACCACTAAAACCCATGAGACTTGTAGTTTTCAAAAATATTTTCATTTTTGATGAGACGCCGAATGAAAGCAGTTTAATCGCCGGCAACCGAAAACCCGCGATTTCCCGTAAATCCCGGATCGGCCCGTATAGTCGAATGTATACAAAGAAAGTAAGCAGGAGTAAACTCATTTCCCGAACGATTTTTAAAATTATTTTTTCACCACTAAAACCCATGAGACTTGTAGTTTTCAAAAATATTTTCATTTTTGATGAGACGCCGAATGAAAGCAGTTTAATCGCCGGCAACCGAAAACCCGCGATTTCCCGTAAACCCGTATAGTCGAATGTATACAAAGAAAGTAAGCAGGAGTAAACTCATTTCCCGAACGATTTTTAAAATTATTTTTTCACCACTAAAACCCATGAGACTTGTAGTTTTAAAAATATTTTCATTTTTGATGAGACGCCGAATGAAAGCAGTTTAATCGCCGGCAACCGAAAACCCGCGATTTCCCGTAAATCCCGTATAGTCGAATGTATACAAAGAAAGTAAGCAGGGAGTAAACTCATTTCCCGAACGATTTTTAAAATTTTTTTTCACCACTAAAACCCATGAGACTTGTAGTTTTCAAAAATATTTTCATTTTTGATGAGACGCCGAATGAAAGCAGTTTAATCGCCGGCAACCGAAAACCCGCGATTTCCCGTAAATCCCGTATAGTCGAATGTATACAAAGAAAGTAAGCAGGGAGTAAACTCATTTCCCGAACGATTTTTAAAATTATTTTTTCACCACTAAAACCCATGAGACTTGTAGTTTTCAAAAATATTTTCATTTTTGATGAGACGCCGAATGAAAGCAGTTTAATCGCCGGCAACCGAAAACCCGCGATTTCCCGTAAATCCAATCCCCGTATAGTCGAATGTATACAAAGAAAGTAAGCAGGGAGTAAACTCATTTCCCGAACGATTTTTAAAATTATTTTTTCACCACTAAAACCCATGAGACTTGTAGTTTTAAAAATATTTTCATTTTTGATGAGACGCCGAATGAAAGCAGTTTAATCGCCGGCAACCGAAAACCCGCGATTTCCCGTAAATCCCGTATAGTCGAATGTATACAAAGAAAGTAAGCAGGAGTAAACTCATTTCCCGAACGATTTTTAAAATTATTTTTTCACCACTAAAACCCATGAGACTTGTAGTTTTAAAAATATTTTCATTTTTGATGAGACGCCGAATGAAAGCAGTTTAATCGCCGGCAACCGAAAACCCGCGATTTCCCGTAAATCCCGTATAGTCGAATGTATACAAAGAAAGTAAGCAGGAGTAAACTCATTTCCCGAACGATTTTTAAAATTATTTTTTCACCACTAAAACCCATGAGACTTGTAGTTTTCAAAAATATTTTCATTTTTGATGAGACGCCGAATGAAAGCAGTTTAATCGCCGGCAACCGAAAACCCGCGATTTCCCGTAAATCCCGTATAGTCGAATGTATACAAAGAAAGTAAGCAGGGAGTAAACTCATTTCCCGAACGATTTTTAAAATTATTTTTTCACCACTAAAACCCATGAGACTTGTAGTTTTCAAAAATATTTTCATTTTTGATGAGACGCCGAATGAAAGCAGTTTAATCGCCGGCAACCGAAAACCCGCGATTTCCCGTAAATCCCGATCGGCCCGTATAGTCGAATGTATACAAAGAAAGTAAGCAGGGAGTAAACTCATTTCCCGAACGATTTTTAAAATTATTTTTTCACCACTAAAACCCATGAGACTTGTAGTTTTCAAAAATATTTTCATTTTTGATGAGACGCCGAATGAAAGCAGTTTAATCGCCGGCAACCGAAAACCCGCGATTTCCCGTAAATCCGGATCCCGTATAGTCGAATGTATACAAAGAAAGTAAGCAGGAGTAAACTCATTTCCCGAACGATTTTTAAAATTATTTTTTCACCACTAAAACCCATGAGACTTGTAGTTTTCAAAAATATTTTCATTTTTGATGAGACGCCGAATGAAAGCAGTTTAATCGCCGGCAACCGAAAACCCGCGATTTCCCGTAAATCCCGTATAGTCGAATGTATACAAAGAAAGTAAGCAGGGAGTAAACTCATTTCCCGAACGATTTTTAAAATTATTTTTTCACCACTAAAACCCATGAGACTTGTAGTTTTCAAAAATATTTTCATTTTTGATGAGACGCCGAATGAAAGCAGTTTAATCGCCGGCAACCGAAAACCCGCGATTTCCCGTAAATCCCATCGGCCCGTATAGTCGAATGTATACAAAGAAAGTAAGCAGGGAGTAAACTCATTTCCCGAACGATTTTTAAAATTATTTTTTCACCACTAAAACCCATGAGACTTGTAGTTTTCAAAAATATTTTCATTTTTGATGAGACGCCGAATGAAAGCAGTTTAATCGCCGGCAACCGAAAACCCGCGATTTCCCGTAAATCCCGTATAGTCGAATGTATACAAAGAAAGTAAGCAGGGAGTAAACTCATTTCCCGAACGATTTTTAAAATTATTTTTTCACCACTAAAACCCATGAGACTTGTAGTTTTCAAAAATATTTTCATTTTTGATGAGACGCCGAATGAAAGCAGTTTAATCGCCGGCAACCGAAAACCCGCGATTTCCCGTAAATCCCGCCCTATAGTCGAATGTATACAAAGAAAGTAAGCAGGGAGTAAACTCATTTCCCGAACGATTTTTAAAATTATTTTTTCACCACTAAAACCCATGAGACTTGTAGTTTTCAAAAATATTTTCATTTTTGATGAGACGCCGAATGAAAGCAGTTTAATCGCCGGCAACCGAAAACCCGCGATTTCCCGTAAATCCCGTATAGTCGAATGTATACAAAGAAAGTAAGCAGGGAGTAAACTCATTTCCCGAACGATTTTTAAAATTATTTTTTCACCACTAAAACCCATGAGACTTGTAGTTTTCAAAAATATTTTCATTTTTGATGAGACGCCGAATGAAAGCAGTTTAATCGCCGGCAACCGAAAACCCGCGATTTCCCGTAAATCCCGATCGGCGTATAGTCGAATGTATACAAAGAAAGTAAGCAGGAGTAAACTCATTTCCCGAACGATTTTTAAAATTATTTTTTCACCACTAAAACCCATGAGACTTGTAGTTTTCAAAAATATTTTCATTTTTGATGAGACGCCGAATGAAAGCAGTTTAATCGCCGGCAACCGAAAACCCGCGATTTCCCGTAAATCCCGGTCCCGTATAGTCGAATGTATACAAAGAAAGTAAGCAGGAGTAAACTCATTTCCCGAACGATTTTTAAAATTATTTTTTCACCACTAAAACCCATGAGACTTGTAGTTTTCAAAAATATTTTCATTTTTGATGAGACGCCGAATGAAAGCAGTTTAATCGCCGGCAACCGAAAACCCGCGATTTCCCGTAAATCCCGTATAGTCGAATGTATACAAAGAAAGTAAGCAGGGAGTAAACTCATTTCCCGAACGATTTTTAAAATTATTTTTTCACCACTAAAACCCATGAGACTTGTAGTTTTCAAAAATATTTTCATTTTTGATGAGACGCCGAATGAAAGCAGTTTAATCGCCGGCAACCGAAAACCCGCGATTTCCCGTAAATCCCGGATCCCGTATAGTCGAATGTATACAAAGAAAGTAAGCAGGGAGTAAACTCATTTCCCGAACGATTTTTAAAATTATTTTTTCACCACTAAAACCCATGAGACTTGTAGTTTTCAAAAATATTTTCATTTTTGATGAGACGCCGAATGAAAGCAGTTTAATCGCCGGCAACCGAAAACCCGCGATTTCCCGTAAATCCCGTATAGTCGAATGTATACAAAGAAAGTAAGCAGGAGTAAACTCATTTCCCGAACGATTTTTAAAATTATTTTTTCACCACTAAAACCCATGAGACTTGTAGTTTTCAAAAATATTTTCATTTTTGATGAGACGCCGAATGAAAGCAGTTTAATCGCCGGCAACCGAAAACCCGCGATTTCCCGTAAATCCCGGATCGGCCCGTATAGTCGAATGTATACAAAGAAAGTAAGCAGGAGTAAACTCATTTCCCGAACGATTTTTAAAATTATTTTTTCACCACTAAAACCCATGAGACTTGTAGTTTTAAAAATATTTTCATTTTTGATGAGACGCCGAATGAAAGCAGTTTAATCGCCGGCAACCGAAAACCCGCGATTTCCCGTAAATCCCGTATAGTCGAATGTATACAAAGAAAGTAAGCAGGGAGTAAACTCATTTCCCGAACGATTTTTAAAATTATTTTTTCACCACTAAAACCCATGAGACTTGTAGTTTTCAAAAATATTTTCATTTTTGATGAGACGCCGAATGAAAGCAGTTTAATCGCCGGCAACCGAAAACCCGCGATTTCCCGTAAATCCCTCGGCCCGTATAGTCGAATGTATACAAAGAAAGTAAGCAGGGAGTAAACTCATTTCCCGAACGATTTTTAAAATTATTTTTTCACCACTAAAACCCATGAGACTTGTAGTTTTCAAAAATATTTTCATTTTTGATGAGACGCCGAATGAAAGCAGTTTAATCGCCGGCAACCGAAAACCCGCGATTTCCCGTAAATCCCTCGGCCGTATAGTCGAATGTATACAAAGAAAGTAAGCAGGGAGTAAACTCATTTCCCGAACGATTTTTAAAATTATTTTTTCACCACTAAAACCCATGAGACTTGTAGTTTTCAAAAATATTTTCATTTTTGATGAGACGCCGAATGAAAGCAGTTTAATCGCCGGCAACCGAAAACCCGCGATTTCCCGTAAATCCCGGATCCCGTATAGTCGAATGTATACAAAGAAAGTAAGCAGGAGTAAACTCATTTCCCGAACGATTTTTAAAATTATTTTTTCACCACTAAAACCCATGAGACTTGTAGTTTTCAAAAATATTTTCATTTTTGATGAGACGCCGAATGAAAGCAGTTTAATCGCCGGCAACCGAAAACCCGCGATTTCCCGTAAATCCCGTCGGATAAGTCGAATGTATACAAAGAAAGTAAGCAGGGAGTAAACTCATTTCCCGAACGATTTTTAAAATTATTTTTTCACCACTAAAACCCATGAGACTTGTAGTTTTCAAAAATATTTTCATTTTTGATGAGACGCCGAATGAAAGCAGTTTAATCGCCGGCAACCGAAAACCCGCGATTTCCCGTAAATCCGGATCGGCCCGTATAGTCGAATGTATACAAAGAAAGTAAGCAGGGAGTAAACTCATTTCCCGAACGATTTTTAAAATTATTTTTTCACCACTAAAACCCATGAGACTTGTAGTTTTCAAAAATATTTTCATTTTTGATGAGACGCCGAATGAAAGCAGTTTAATCGCCGGCAACCGAAAACCCGCGATTTCCCGTAAATCCCGTATAGTCGAATGTATACAAAGAAAGTAAGCAGGGAGTAAACTCATTTCCCGAACGATTTTTAAAATTATTTTTTCACCACTAAAACCCATGAGACTTGTAGTTTTCAAAAATATTTTCATTTTTGATGAGACGCCGAATGAAAGCAGTTTAATCGCCGGCAACCGAAAACCCGCGATTTCCCGTAAATCCCGGATCGGCCGTATAGTCGAATGTATACAAAGAAAGTAAGCAGGGAGTAAACTCATTTCCCGAACGATTTTTAAAATTATTTTTTCACCACTAAAACCCATGAGACTTGTAGTTTTCAAAAATATTTTCATTTTTGATGAGACGCCGAATGAAAGCAGTTTAATCGCCGGCAACCGAAAACCCGCGATTTCCCGTAAATCCCGTCGGCCGTATAGTCGAATGTATACAAAGAAAGTAAGCAGGGAGTAAACTCATTTCCCGAACGATTTTTAAAATTATTTTTTCACCACTAAAACCCATGAGACTTGTAGTTTTCAAAAATATTTTCATTTTTGATGAGACGCCGAATGAAAGCAGTTTAATCGCCGGCAACCGAAAACCCGCGATTTCCCGTAAATCCCGTATAGTCGAATGTATACAAAGAAAGTAAGCAGGGAGTAAACTCATTTCCCGAACGATTTTTAAAATTATTTTTTCACCACTAAAACCCATGAGACTTGTAGTTTTCAAAAATATTTTCATTTTTGATGAGACGCCGAATGAAAGCAGTTTAATCGCCGGCAACCGAAAACCCGCGATTTCCCGTAAATCCCGGATCGGCCCGTATAGTCGAATGTATACAAAGAAAGTAAGCAGGGAGTAAACTCATTTCCCGAACGATTTTTAAAATTATTTTTTCACCACTAAAACCCATGAGACTTGTAGTTTTCAAAAATATTTTCATTTTTGATGAGACGCCGAATGAAAGCAGTTTAATCGCCGGCAACCGAAAACCCGCGATTTCCCGTAAATCCCGTATAGTCGAATGTATACAAAGAAAGTAAGCAGGGAGTAAACTCATTTCCCGAACGATTTTTAAAATTATTTTTTCACCACTAAAACCCATGAGACTTGTAGTTTTCAAAAATATTTTCATTTTTGATGAGACGCCGAATGAAAGCAGTTTAATCGCCGGCAACCGAAAACCCGCGATTTCCCGTAAATCCCGGATCCCGTATAGTCGAATGTATACAAAGAAAGTAAGCAGGAGTAAACTCATTTCCCGAACGATTTTTAAAATTATTTTTTCACCACTAAAACCCATGAGACTTGTAGTTTTCAAAAATATTTTCATTTTTGATGAGACGCCGAATGAAAGCAGTTTAATCGCCGGCAACCGAAAACCCGCGATTTCCCGTAAATCCCGTATAGTCGAATGTATACAAAGAAAGTAAGCAGGGAGTAAACTCATTTCCCGAACGATTTTTAAAATTATTTTTTCACCACTAAAACCCATGAGACTTGTAGTTTTCAAAAATATTTTCATTTTTGATGAGACGCCGAATGAAAGCAGTTTAATCGCCGGCAACCGAAAACCCGCGATTTCCCGTAAATCCGGATCGGCCCGTATAGTCGAATGTATACAAAGAAAGTAAGCAGGAGTAAACTCATTTCCCGAACGATTTTTAAAATTATTTTTTCACCACTAAAACCCATGAGACTTGTAGTTTTCAAAAATATTTTCATTTTTGATGAGACGCCGAATGAAAGCAGTTTAATCGCCGGCAACCGAAAACCCGCGATTTCCCGTAAATTCGCCGTATAGTCGAATGTATACAAAGAAAGTAAGCAGGGAGTAAACTCATTTCCCGAACGATTTTTAAAATTATTTTTTCACCACTAAAACCCATGAGACTTGTAGTTTTCAAAAATATTTTCATTTTTGATGAGACGCCGAATGAAAGCAGTTTAATCGCCGGCAACCGAAAACCCGCGATTTCCCGTAAATCCCGTATAGTCGAATGTATACAAAGAAAGTAAGCAGGGAGTAAACTCATTTCCCGAACGATTTTTAAAATTATTTTTTCACCACTAAAACCCATGAGACTTGTAGTTTTCAAAAATATTTTCATTTTTGATGAGACGCCGAATGAAAGCAGTTTAATCGCCGGCAACCGAAAACCCGCGATTTCCCGTAAATCCCGTATAGTCGAATGTATACAAAGAAAGTAAGCAGGGAGTAAACTCATTTCCCGAACGATTTTTAAAATTATTTTTTCCCACTTTAAAAATATTTTCATTTTTGATGAGACGCCGAATGAAAGCAGTTTAATCGCCGGCAACCGAAAACCCGCGATTTCCCGTAAATCCCGGCCCGTATAGTCGAATGTATACAAAGAAAGTAAGCAGGGAGTAAACTCATTTCCCGAACGATTTTTAAAATTATTTTTTCACCACTAAAACCCATGAGACTTGTAGTTTTCAAAAATATTTTCATTTTTGATGAGACGCCGAATGAAAGCAGTTTAATCGCCGGCAACCGAAAACCCGCGATTTCCCGTAAATCCCGTATAGTCGAATGTATACAAAGAAAGTAAGCAGGGAGTAAACTCATTTCCCGAACGATTTTTAAAATTATTTTTTCACCACTAAAACCCATGAGACTTGTAGTTTTCAAAAATATTTTCATTTTTGATGAGACGCCGAATGAAAGCAGTTTAATCCGGCAACCGAAAACCCGCGATTTCCCGTAAATCCCGTATAGTCGAATGTATACAAAGAAAGTAAGCAGGAGTAAACTCATTTCCCGAACGATTTTTAAAATTATTTTTTCACCACTAAAACCCATGAGACTTGTAGTTTTCAAAAATTTTTCATTTTTGATGAGACGCCGAATGAAAGCAGTTTAATCGCCGGCAACCGAAAACCCGCGATTTCCCGTAATCCGGATCCCGTATAGTCGAATGTATACAAAGAAAGTAAGCAGGGAGTAAACTCATTTCCCGAACGATTTTTAAAATTATTTTTTCACCACTAAAACCCATGAGACTTGTAGTTTTCAAAAATATTTTCATTTTTGATGAGACGCCGAATGAAAGCAGTTTAATCGCCGGCAACCGAAAACCCGCGATTTCCCGTAAATCCCGTATAGTCGAATGTATACAAAGAAAGTAAGCAGGGAGTAAACTCATTTCCCGAACGATTTTTAAAATTATTTTTTCACCACTAAAACCCATGAGACTTGTAGTTTTCAAAAATATTTTCATTTTTGATGAGACGCCGAATGAAAGCAGTTTAATCGCCGGCAACCGAAAACCCGCGATTTCCCGTAAATCCCGGATCGGCCCGTATAGTCGAATGTATACAAAGAAAGTAAGCAGGGAGTAAACTCATTTCCCGAACGATTTTTAAAATTATTTTTTCACCACTAAAACCCATGAGACTTGTAGTTTTCAAAAATATTTTCATTTTTGATGAGACGCCGAATGAAAGCAGTTTAATCGCCGGCAACCGAAAACCCGCGATTTCCCGTAAATCCCGCTATAGTCGAATGTATACAAAGAAAGTA
>JASGCC010000589.1:0-72822 GCA_030067915.1 Hydractinia echinata
AATATTTTATGGTTGAGATTGTTACAGCAGCAAGGAGGTAAGTACTATTATAAATAACTAGCTATATAATCTCGTGAAAGAATCCACTTTTCTTATCAAAAAAAGGTTTGTTGATAATTTCATTTAGAAGGCTGAAAAAACGTTTTAAACGAAAACCCGTGAAGGAATCCACAATAATAAAAACGTTGACTGCCCGTGACTTTACCCGTACAATAATTTATAACAAAGCAATTAACCAATTAAGATCATAAACAAAACTTTAATAAAATACAAAACATTTTTATAGGGGATGTTTAAGAAATAGGTGATAGGTGAAACATACTTACGAATGCAAAACGTTAATACGCGAATTGATTGCTCATTTAAAATAAATCTCCTGTCAAAACGGTTCCTTTGAGGACTAGGTTGATCATATCCAAGTTTCCTGAAGGTCGATTCTCCATCTACAAAGTTCTCAATGCAAATCTTGTCACTTGGATGTGGAAGCACCAAAGTTTTGTCTCTTTTACGTTTAACTCTCTTCACGCATTCCAAACAAAGAGCTAAGTAACGATTGGTATTAGGAAAACGAAACAGGCGAATTGGTGGTGGTGACAGGAACCAAAATTCCTTCGCCTTCAGATTGGTTATTGATATGCTCTGTGTAAATATTTTTTTTTCCACTTTAGTAAGTTCCTTCTGTTATTCGTACACCCAACAACAGGCACAATTAGCACAGTTCGTATCCAGGACCACAAAAGTCAAATACCACAAATAACCTTTACATTTATTCACAATAGCAGATGACTTGAGCGACCTCTTTTATATCTGAAAACATTTTGTATATTGGCAAAAAAAAGTTCACCTTAAACGGGGGAAATTATTTTCCCGTCGGGAAACCAGTTTTATTTTTCGGGTATTTGCAGCATTAGTATGGTTTCCGCAATTACTAACTTCGACCAATGGATTTGGCGAAAAAAAATTACTGAGGTTTTTTAAATTCTGACCAGCGATTTTCATGCAATTGTCAACACGAATATGTATATCGCATTTATTTTTTGGGTTCAATCAAAAGAACTTTCAAAATTTCCTCATCAGCAAATGTTACATCGGGAAATAATTTCCCCCAAATATCTACAAATAATTTCCCGGTTAAAGAAACCGTATACCAATGTCGGATATCATTCTTGTTTCGTTCAACATTTTCAGCAGTTTTTGATACGTCAGGTTCTAAACAAAACATGTCACTACCACATGGAATATCAAGTCCGGAACATACTCCGGTTTTGCTAACAAGCCCGGGACATATTTCTTCAAATCAAACCTTTTTCGGTTTGGTGAAGAAGAAACCGTTTGATTGGACCAAATATAACAAGTGGGAACTCGGTTTTTATAGGTTCCTACCAAAACTGACATCTACAATTTTTCGCTTGTGAACCTAGGGGGTCCTGTCCCCCGCTCCGCAACCCTTTATATATTGATTACATCATGGTTTACAAAACACGTGCTATTGTTACAACTAAAATAACAAAAATATAAAACATGTTAAATGAATAATTACAACTAAAGAAGTGTTAAAATAAAACCAACTTTAAATATTGGTGGATTGACATACATAGAGGCAAATAAAGTTAAATACTGCTTAAAATCTTTAGAAAAGTTGTTTTTTTGCCATTCCTCGGAATTTCCAAACAAAATCATCAAACACTGCCAAAAAAATAGTCGGTAGGCTGTAAAAACTTTATTTTTGCAGATACACAGTTCAAATAAACACGATTTAAAATATGCATGCCACACTGTGTCTCCAGCATGTCCGCATTACGGTCCTATTCACCACTGGTTAATTTAGATTCTAAAATCCAAAAAATACTGCCAAAAAACGTCAGTAAAAATTGGCTTCGATATTGGATGTAAACAAATAACTTTGTCCAAGACACGCATATACAACTCCTCGGAATAATGAGAACATTGAGTGTATTGCTTGTCGAACGACCTTTAAAATATCTCCCTTCAACTCTATGTTGCATCATATCGCAGTGAATAATCCTAATAGTTAATAACCCTCAAAGCCACATTCTAACATTGTAATTTTACCTATCGAGTCTATCGTAGCTTTAATACCTAATGCAAAATTTACTAAATCGTAAAAAATGTAATGATTGTGTTAAATTAGAATTACTGTTATTGTGTAGGATTTTCGTGCCCTCTGAATTTCAGGTGGTAAAGAATCTGTGTTAAATGATGTTCACCACAGCTTGCACTTTGTGTAAGGATTCATTTTGCTACCACGTGGACAGTTAAATGCTTTTGCAAACTCGGGATTGTTTTGTATTGTTCCTCTAACCCTATAAGTTTTTAAAAAGACAATATAAAGATTTCCGGGATCTCTGGTTTGCAATTTGCAAAGTATAATTTCAGACTTTATAATAGTTATAATTTTTTTTACCTTTCCATGTTAGGACTGTGTACATCAGTTTTAAGTTGATTGAGCAATGCTTTGTCTGTTTTAGCTGAACAGAAAAACTAAAGAAAAAAGGTTGAATATTGATGAATACATTGTAATAGCTGCAATGGGTCTTTATGGATATATACAGATCAACGCTTAATTTTCTTTACCTGTGCAAATGAAAGAAAAAACAATTGGTCATTGGAGTCCGCAACTCCTTTTAGCAATGGCGGTGTCCCATTTTCTTTTTCCCAATCTTTATAAGCCTATAAAAATGTAACAACGGTTATATTCCTGCAAGAATAATACACATACAGAAATTCTAGAAATAAAATGAGTACAATAATAAGTAGTATATGGAAAACTTCTAGAATAATGTCATTACAAAGAAAGTACAAGTCAACAATAGCATCAAAACATTCTTAAGTTTATGTTTAAACTGCGAAGTTACTTGTTTAACGCTATCTACATTTTATAGCGCAATTTGTAGATTTTAAAAAAAAGGTTGTTCTAAATGTGAATGTGTGTATATTTATTTTAAATAAATTTTTTTAAAGGATAAGAATTGAATAATTACTTACCTTGTAAGCAATTTGAATTCCTCCATTGTCTGCAATGTTTTCCCCAAGTGTTTGTTTTCCTTTAATCTACAATTAGTGAGTTCATAAGCAGACATACAAAAAAGTAGAACCTGGACTCCAGGGTACCTAGAGGGTGGAACCTAGGACGCAGGGCAAATAATACAATTTAAAATATTACAAACACCAGGATGCTGAAAACGTAAACATGACAAAGAGAGAACGCAAGTGAGGTACTTGCACAAGCTTTTGTTTTGTGCAATTTTTTGGTTATTCCTGAAAAAGATCAAAGAACTCTTTTCGACTCTTTCAGTGCATTATTCTTTCTCTTGTTAGACCACGTTGTTTTGGGGTTTTTTGGGGGGCTATTCTCGTGTTTGTTAAACTACTCTATTGTGTATACTTCAAATTTCCTTCTGTACTTCTGTCTAGACAACAAGTGTTGGTTTTCCGATGTCTGTTATGATCTTGAGTTGAAATTTGAAGAAAATCTTGGCCTAGTTAACTTTTCTGAAAACAGTTCCATTTTTTAGAAGAAATAAATAATAAATATGTCATGGAATTTGAGTACTTTTCCGATTTCCCGGAGGGAAAAATCACGCTGGGTCTTCTGGCTAAGAGAAACTCTGCTTTCACCATTTTACTTTTGGACCAAAGTCGTCATATGAATATGTTAAAAGATTTGTGCATTTATTAATATTTTTTCCACTTATATACAGACATGATATTTCCATTAAAAAAATGTTAATCTACGTCCCGAATCCCGTGTCCCACTCTCTACAGTCCCAAGATCCCGTGTGCAGTTTATAATTGACGGATCAATAATTTAATTCACATGATGAGCAATTTCAGGGCCACAGCGTTGATACTGCACGGGAAAAACTTCTGCAATATTTTCTTATGGAGTTAATATAACAAGTAATATAACATAACGGCATTAGTTGCAACATAGCTGTTACCCTTAATAATGCTTTATAGTTCTTGTTCAGGTTGAAATATCAAGTCTACTTACATAATCACCTGCTACTTCTACAGCAGAATATTGATTAATGAAACATTTACTTCTGTCGACAAAATTCGTAACAGAGGAGTAAGTCCACCATGAATTGTATCTGCCACGAAGATTACCATACTTGTCAAACCAACGACCTAACACAAGAATATGTTTATGACGCATAATAAAATAACGTAACATTATGGTAAAAAGAAGCATTGCCATAGATCTGGTATTCCCTATCGATTTGGGTGTATCGCAAATGAATAATGAGCTATCTTTTAACTCAATGTTAAGTTTTACCCTCACCTGTGTTATCAAAGCCATGCGTCATCTCGTGTCCAATAACAGATCCTATGCAACCATAATTCACTGCTTTTGGATAGTCTGTCTCAAAATAAGGTGGCTGAAGAATAGCAGCAGGAAAGGCTGAAAAAATAAAACATAGAATGCAAAGATAGCGCTCTATTCCCTACTCTTTAGTATTTTGATATTGTTGAACAAAATTAATATGTACATAAACTTCCTTTAGCTACAACCATTGAAGTTTAACTGCATTTTAATATAATTCGTAGCATGGAGGTAGATTCATGGTCGTAGTTCTAAATAATTGGTTATTTACCTATATGATTACTTCGAGGGTTGTAGTATGCATTGATTGTTGCTGGGGTTTGAAGCCAAGTATTTCGATTGACGGGTTTTCCAAGGTTCTTCAACATACTGAGTACTTTGTAGCGATTCAGATATAGAATGTGGTTAAAATAACTCGAACCAACAATCTTCAGCTAATAATATCTTCATAATACAAATTGTTTTATCAACCGTTAGCGCTTGGTACATGCGGGTTTTTTTGAGCGTGCGGTTACATATATACTTGCAAATCCAAATAAAGCGAGAAGTATGCTTTTATCTCCATGTCTCTTGATTGTGTTTACACCTGATCATTTTAAGGTGGCAGTAACCCTTTTTTAGCCATTCAAACAGAATGGATTTTTAGTCAGTGTGTTATCTATACCAATTTTCTTTGTTATTTCCGAAAAATATTAGCCTTCAGGCACATAGAAGCAGTTTTTTTAATTTTTTAATTTGCTGAGTCAGGAGATATACTCGTTTATAAATATGCATTAAAGAATAAAAGAAGTGGCTTTCACGAGCTTTAACTTTTTACAACCTTATGATATTTCATTGACTTCTGTTTAAAAACAAACCTTGGGTTGGTCGTTCCAAAGGGTGTGCAGAAAACTTTTGTTTTTTTTATAAGAAAACTTGAAAGAAAGAAATCTCATTAGCATATCATGCTGCATCTAGCTGCTGCCAAAATTAATTAATTATTCACTACATTTAAATTTAAAGGAATTGTCGAAGCTGAATATTTGTTTGACAAGTGTGTTATAACAGAAAAAATAACCTTTCGTAACTAATTATGTAAAAAATAAATTTTCGATTTTTAAAAGGGTAACGGCAATGAAGAACACACAAGAAGTTATTAGAGATTCACCAAAAAAGAAGGCCAAAAATCTATATAGAGATATTTGCATTAAATTGAAGATGGAAGTTGGGATACCAATATGCGTTTCACAGTTTAAAAAACAACACAGGGACACCTCGTATATTTATTAGTTGCACCGTGTTTTAATATTTTTCATCACCTTTTTTCCTGTACAAGTACATCTTAAAAAAATATGTTGGAAAAATGTACACATCCATGCGGCATCCTTTGGAAAAAAGGCAACAAGAAAAAAAACAGAAAAAAAACAGAAAAAATATTTAAAAAAATAAAAATATATAACTTTCGTCTTTGCTGGTTAGTTTGAAAAATATATACACTGTTAATACATTGATTTACCCCACAAATGCAATTTTCATTTTTTTCAAAATTTTATTAGTCCAATAAAAATATTAAATATTAGTAAAAACATATGAGATATAAACTTGAAAATTATGAATTTCTTCATTTAGCTGTTACTGCTATATTATTTTTATTATTTATATATGCACTTACCCCGTTGTACTTTTTGTCTAGTTTTTGTGGATTTAAAATATACGGAGGGTAGCCAATTTGTTGAACAATCGCGTCAATTTTCTCACTTGCAGCGTATCTTGTTGTACTGTCAAGCCAGTTAAGAGAAGGTAGTATCTCCTTGAAGGCTTTTCGTAGATCACCAACCATTCTATTTGCCTATGCATATGCATAATATTTAAATATACTAATATCCAGCAGGGAGAAATATTAGTCACCTTGACTAATAATTCTAGTAGGAAATTGTGAATCCTCCTTCATGCATTAAAGCACAACATTTCGAAATAGAAACTTTTATTACTATTATTAAAATTATTGACATTTATGGGTTACTCTTCATTAAATATATAACTAAATATATGATAATTGGCATCAATGAGACACCTGTTTTATAAAAACAAATATTGAACGAATAAACAAAGTAATAGACATTCATATACATAGAAGTAGAAATAGAAATAGAACTGCAAAAGAAAATTTTTAAGGGGAGAAAAACAAGAGAGCGATAAAGAAGAACTCACCTCATCGTGACTTTCTTTTGAAAAGTGTACTTTCTGGACGAACGCAGCTCCTAGTGCTAATCCAAGATGCTTATCTGTCACTAATATGCATGTTTGCCATTGAGGACGAGGTTTTACTGGACCGCTTATTGCTGTCGTTAGCTTTGTGAGTAACTTCACAATGTTATCGGGTAAAGCATCCAAGTAGTGCAGCACAACTTTTATCAGCATATAATTATGGATTGTGCTATAAAAGTTGCAAATGATTTTTACTACTGTTTAAAAAGTATTCTTGGTATGTTCTATCATGGGATGACTTATAAATACAAAAGTAAACGTCAGTCCGACCCTTCGTCTCCTGCCCTAAACGTCAACATCTAAAAAATGTATTTTCAACTTTTTAAATTACGAGTGGTCACACACGCTTGTGCACCATAATTATTTCGCTTCTGCAAGTATCTCCATGGTCTTTTAGCTCAATCTTCAGATTAAAAGAAGATATGGTTCTCCTGCAAGTTACTACACCAGGGCGAAACAGTGATCTGATTGCTCGCTAATACTCACAAGGTATATGTTGAAACAGCTTGCAGGCAGAGCTGATGAACCACACTTATTAGGAATATAACAATGTATATAATAATATAATAATGTATCTGAGTGTAGATGATAGTATACGTTACATTACTACAATTTTACATCAACAAAAGTAGTCATTACTTTTTGAATGTTTTAAATTGAGTTAGCGAAGGAAAATTTGCGTTTTTTTAACAAACCTTAAAGAAGTAATATAAAAAAATCTCTTACTTGTAAGATTTTATTCTGAATAAAGAATCAAGTGTCTTGAAGTATTCTCTGTTTATTATAACTACTTTCTCTCGTGATGAAATTCTGTTGCCAGTACCTTGAAATGCAGAATTTAAGAAGTCCAACCAACTAATCTAAATGAAACAAACATCTTTGGATACAGGTGTTAAAACAATCCTTGCATACATCATCATAACATTTTCTTAAGTTTTAATATTTTTATTCAATTATTACACTACTTACAGTTGACATGTATGATGACAATGACGAAACAGTTGTCGCGTAGTATGACACGGATGATTTAGTAGTCTGTATTTTCTAAAATTACCCAATAAACACAGGTTGATGGTATATATTAATTAGTTGTCCTTAACAAATAAGCATTACAACGGCATTGAAGCCTTTAACCAAAGCATTTGTACCTTGCGCAAAAAGAAACAAATGATTTATTACCATTTTTGATATTTCGGATAAAATTCTTGCAGACCTAAGGCTACACATCCCAACTTAGCTATCTAACAATTTTTTTTCCAATACAATTTTCAGATCAATTAAAAAAGTCAAACTATAATTATTTAATATGAACTCCAACCTATAACTAATCGTTAACCCATGTATATATCAACGGGTTCGCTCGTTTTTTTTTCTCGCTTAGTTTAGCCTGTTTCCGTCCTCTGACTATAAAGGTTACCTAGAGACAAACAACGGATATCAATTAGGCTCTTACACTAATTGAGAAGTACAAACTTTTGTTTTACCTGTTGAAGACTCAGTTCGAAATTATATATGTCAGAAGCAATTAATGTGCTTTCCATATATGTCATGTCATCTGAAAACGCTTTTATCAGTTTTTGCATCAACTCTTTGTACATCCTCATAATTTCTTCACGTGACACTCTTTTGAGCGTTTCCTTCTCGAAAAACACACTTCCAGGATTTCCAAACTAAAAAAGAATTTTTTATTCACTTTAATACGTTACTGTGCAAGCTTAATCAAAAACCTTACTGTCGAAATTCTCTTGTTTACTTTTTTTTCACTTGTTTGTTTGACTGCCCACCCGCCTGCCTATCCAACTGACTGCCCCTGTTCTTTCCCACATCTTCTTTTCACTAATGATCAAATTAATCTATGGTAGAGCGTTCGCTTCCAGTGCGGAAGGTCTTTGGGTTCAAACCCCGGCCGAGTCATGCCAGAGACTATAAAAGTGTGAATCTATCCTTTCTGCTTAGCGCTCAGCATGAGAATAGAATTGATATCTTAGGCGGTTGTCTAGTTGAGCGATTGCTGTGCTTGCACGACTTTCGAAGCTCAAATGAGAGCTTTAAATACACTAGGACCCCTTCGCAGGACCCTCGTTGATAGCAGTACCAATAGGAACTGAAGAGACTATCCTGGGTAAATAATTTCAATAATAATAATAATAATAATAATAATAATAATAATAATAAAAGTAATAATAATAATAAGGATTATGGTTTGCTTTTAATGCTGAGGGTAAAAGCAGTTGTGGAAACATTAAGCGTGTTGCTTGCCTACCACATAAGTTTGTTAAAAGTCTCCAAGTTGGGTGAT
Source organism: Hydractinia echinata (assembly GCA_030067915.1). Classification (NCBI taxonomy): domain Eukaryota; kingdom Metazoa; phylum Cnidaria; class Hydrozoa; order Anthoathecata; family Hydractiniidae; genus Hydractinia; species Hydractinia echinata. The sequence goes on from JASGCC010000589.1 coordinate 8,895, forward strand.
AAAACTACATTTAAAGAAGTCTACGTTATTTGTATTGTTGAAAGTACACTGGAACCTCGATATAACAAATTTCCAAGGGTAATAGAAAAAGGTTTCGTTGTATCAAAAGGTAAGATCCTGTTTAAAAGTAAAATGATAACGAATTCGAATAAACACGAGACGTTCTAAAATTTGTTTACATATACAGTGCAATGTCTTTATAAGCATTTGTTTTGTTTGCTCACACGTTTCTTTTATCAACATGGCTTTAAATGTGATCTACAAGATGCTTATGCAAGATGAATTGCATGTTATCATGACAGTAGAAATTTTATGAATTATATTTTTTTATTATTTTCTGCAGCATTTAGTACTTTGAGTTCGTTATCAAGGTTGTTTGAGTTCAGGGGACGAAATTTCGACTCGTTATTTCGAGAGTTCACTATATCAAGGGGTTCGTTACATAGAAAGGATTTATAAGAGTTTCGTAACGCTAAATCCAAAGGGAAGGACTTGGTTCGTTATATCGATATGTTCACTATATCGGGGGGGGGGTTCGTTATATCGAGTTAGGTCTCCTTGTGATTTCTGAAGTAACAAGATATTTTCCATGGCAAAAAATAACTTTGAAATGCATTAAAAGACTTATGCTTAAAAACATCGTATAATACACAATCTACTCACTTGTATAATGTTATTGGTCGAATGTTTTAGATCAGGAACAACAGTGAATGTAAACAATGGAGAAATATTAGCTTCTTTAAAGACTCTTTTTGCTAATGCATTGATTTTGCTTGTCTTTTGATAATCATAGGTGCTGTATGTAACTGTTTTGAATCCACCTAACTTTGTTAATAATGTTGCCATCGGTGTTGTACCCAATTTATTCTTTCCTTTTACATCCATGCAACTCTCAAATAATCGAAACATATTTTTCTTTGCCCCACTGTCTAACGTTGCATTTTTCTTGTTCTCCAAAATTGATTTTTCAATTTTGAAGAGTCTTTCTTGAAGTTGTGTGATGGTTGAAATTTCTGATTTTCCATTTGGGATTGGATTTTTTGACAACCATCCACCACATGCGTATTTGTAGAAGTCATCGCATGGATTTACAGATTTATCAAGAGCTGATAGGAAGTGTGATCTCACATATTTACATATGGTGGTGTTACAGTAATTTTTTTTACCATCTCCTTTATGGGTTTTCTTTCCGCTATGACCATCCCCTTTATCAGTTTTTGTGTCACTGTCACCATCTCCTTTGCCTTTTTCCTTTCCACTGTGACCATCGCCTTTATGGTTTTTTTTTTCGCTATGACCATCCCCTTTATCAGTTTTTGTGTCACTGTCACCATCTCCTTTGCCTTTTTTCTTTCCGCTGTGACCATCGCCTTTATGGGTTTTTTTTCCACTGTGACCATCGCCTTTATCATTTTTTGTGTCACTGTGACCATCCCCTTTGTCTTTTTTCTTTCCACTATGACCATCGCCTTCGTGTATTTTTGTTCCATTGTGACCATCGCCTTCAATTGTTTTATTGCCGTGACTTTTAATTTCGTTTGACTTACCATTACCTTTATGCAAAAGGAATGCCAACAATACAGCAGCTATTATCAAAAGTAAAAGCAAAACAATACCAATTCGAATACGCAGGACTTTCTTGCTTTTTGGAATATTTAATCTGACATAAGAAACCTTCGGACTGGGATTAAATTTCTCAAGTTCCATTTTGACTGATTAACTATAACTAAAAGATACATATTAGAGTTATAACCTGGTTAAGGTAGCTAATTAAGTGTTATACTGTATGCTAACATAGGATAAATCACAATACGTTTACACACATAAAGACGAACAAGATATATCTTTTTCAACAATTAAGTAGTTTTCTCCTTTTAAAACGCAACACTGATTGGCACGAGCTAATTAAAACAAAAGAGAGAAGAAGAAAAATACGTGCATTAGATCGTCAGGCACATGAAAAGAAACAGCAATCGTGATCAATATATGCCTTATAAATGATATTAACCGCAGTTATGTCATCCTTCCTAGTTTCGCATATAACGGTGTCAGCAGTTAAGAAAAATGTCGAAAGATATTGACAGGTAGCAGACACGAACTAATGCCGTCGTTCAAACCACATTTATACCGCCGTCAAAATTTATATACATATATGAGATATTTATAGATATTTCTACTTCCGTGGTCCGTGGAAAATCCACTTGATTAAAGAAGCAAACATTCGCGTTGACGGAGTACGATGACGCCATCAATGACCTGTATACACACAAAAACAATTTTGTTAACCTGATCCCTCCATTGCGCAGAACATAAAACGCTGATCGAGATAAAGTATAGGTTCGTGTGCTTTCGACAGATATAAACTTTAATGCCATCCATTTCCAAATTTTAGACCTAAGACCAGTTTAGCGTCCAAATGTTTATTTCTGTTTTGTACAAACTTGTGTACCATAAAAATACATCTTGATACTTCTCATAAACTGCGTATCAGCGCAAGATTTTGCAACTATTCTTTATTCAGTCGTTACATCATGTATACATCATTTGACTCATCATTAATAGCCTACGTTAGAACCTTTTAAACCAACCTTCTCTTCAGATGAATTCGCCACAAATATAAAAGACTGCAAACCTTACCAAAATATATGTTTGATTCGAACATACATTACACTTCCTACTTTTATATTAATAAAAAAAAAGTTGATGCTTTCAGAACTTTTAGTTTAGAGGATTAATAGTTAAATAAAGACGAGTTTCTATTGACTGTTTTTTCACACGGTCCATCAAACTCGTCCTTTTACGAAGAAGTGTGTCGGTGTGGTCGTTTTTTCCGTCTCCATGGAATAAAAGGATTTTGCCTACCGTTGTATTTCAAGTTATGCGGTTGCACAGTGTCTCCATTCCAACAAAAATATTGTTTCCATTGATACATAAATAAGGAATCGTTTTATCTAATTTACTTTCAAATTTTTACTTGTAAAATATTAAAAACTTATATTTATTATAGGACTGACTACATAAAATATCAAGAAATATTTTGTAACATAAAACATAAGGGAATTTTTGGATATACAGTTTTATCTGCAAAGTTTTGTTTAGTCAGAAGACCCAGCTTGATTTTTCTTACCACAGGGAAATCGAAATAGTTAAGATTATCCTGTATTGAAAACAAATTTCTTTAATAAGTACGACGCATTAATGTCGTACAAGTCAAAGTTGAGAAAATGAAAGTAAGTCCAAGAAACAGCAAAGTACTCAATTTCCGTAACAGAACTAATAGTCGAAGGTGAAGGATTGTGTCAAAGGAAGAAACTGGTAGCTTTTTGAAAGCTCTTTTAGGTTTCAACAAACTTTAACTTTGGTCAGCAATATTATAAGAGGATAACTCGTTGCAGTTAACGAACAAATCGCTAAAGTTGTGGATAATATTCTTAGTTACTAGAACCCAACGTCGTATTTATTGGACAAATAAAAATTCTAGGAAGCACAGATTGGGACGAGGTTGTGATAGCTGACTATAAGCATGGTTTACGAGGTGTAATGGTTTTAATTATGCTGACCTTATCAAAAATGATTTTAAAAGGCAATAAAAAAATTTTTATCGTAATTTTTTCACATCTGGTAATCTGCGGTGTACAAATTGCGCGATTGCATAATGAAAAGCCAAAGAAAGCAAAACAAAAAATGATAGTTATTTAAACATGTAATTCAAACTGAAATCACTTTCATTACGTCAAGCTAAAGTAAAAAAACTAAAAAAAAAACACGCGCCAATCTCTCACACTCATCAAGTCTGCTGATTTCTTCTGATTTTTTTTTTAAACTTAGCGGGACACAACTCTACAAAATAGAGCTATAAGCATGATCACTTTTTTTATTTTGATTTTGATTTACCACCCCTACTTTTTTTAAAATTATCTTTTTAACTTTATTTTCTTTTTTATCAGTTATAACATTATCAAATCGATATGACTTTGTACTTTGTTAAATGATGAAATGAATTATCACTTTGTCTGAAAAAAAATAAAAGTAATTTTGCTAAATACTTTGGTTATCAGAGCATAAGTGGCGCGATCGCCAGTATTAAAATTGTTCTTTACCCTGAAAAAAAAGTTGTAATGCTGTTAACAAATTTCTGTATACACATAGCTGTCTATCCACACAGAGTAGTAAATTTACCATAACCTAAAATCAAAAATAACAAGGCATTAAAAAATATCGGGCCTGGATTTCAGGTAACAACAATAGGTCTGTTGCTTAGAAGAATAAAGAAATATGAATAATAACCAGGCTGGTTGGATTTTGGGTATTCTTGTAAAACAGAGTAAAACATGATAAAATATCTACTTTAAAGTTTAGAATACATTCAAATACAAAGTACAGAAAATAAAAAATTCAAGAATAAGATAACACCCAACTCCATTTTTTCGAAATGACCTCACCGTCACTATCTTACAAGTGTTTGTGACCGTGGCCATCAGGTAACAACAAAGACGCCCGGAAAAGGTGTAGACATGTTGATTGAATAGAGTATATATCGCAGCCGATTGACTTACACAGCAAAGATTAATCCGCTACGAGACACCCTTTTTTTAAAGCTGTACGACGGTTTGTACTAAAAAAACGTGACGCTACGGAAATACCCCCGTTAGCGCGTCTTTATGGATTTTGCGCGCCATAAAGCTAATATAAAGGACCATGTGCTTTTAACAAGGTAGGGTTTGTAGGTTTTTTTAGGTTTATAAAACTGGTGGGTTATCCCAAGTCTGGGATGGCCTATTTTACAACGCAGGAAAAAGGCGTAAGTTATCACCTCAAGATTGGACGTGCAGCGCTATTGTTTCGTTAATTGTTATAACTCCTTGAACGTTTATCTGTCTCAATTGCTCAAGATTTGCCTACTTTCCACGGGTAGATAGACAGACTTAACGACGTTGTATGGTCCCCAGATAAAAAAAATGTTGAGATGCTAGTTCCTTCGTGTTAAAATGACGTCCTAATAATGTCAATACTATGAAAATATTCTTCTAATAAAGATAGGAGTTCTAGATTAAGTTTCTTATTAACAGATACTCCACAATAGCATTCCAACATCAAGGCTTTTGACTGATTTGATAAAAACATCACGTTGCGTAAAAAACTATGGATTGCGATTTTTATTATTTTCCATATGTCTTGTGGATTAGCCGTTTTAATAATAAAAATATTGTATGCTGTAGCTAAGTAGCTGTCAGTAGATTTAATACAAAAGTCAGCAGCGAGTGACAAAAATAACTATTTTCAAAGCATTCTATTGCATCAAATCTCTCTCTACCAGATTAAGATTACAACAGTTATTGCGATAGTAAATGTTTTGCAAAATTGCTTTCAAATCAATACGTTTTGCTCAGGATGCGCCAAACAACAAAACAAAATAATATATGCTAGACAGACAGCCAAAACAATCTACGCATATTTTTTGCGGGATAACAACTAGTCTCAAATACTAATACTTTACTCCCGTATGTATGTCTGACATATTCTTAACAAAAAGGACATATTATTCTAACATCAAAGCAATAGGATGGACACTGAGAGTTAATAAGCTATTTCATTGCACTTATAACTTTCAAGCTAAATGACTTGACAACAGCTGAAAAAAACTGTCTGTATCACTAGGGGCCACCTGTGACTTAAGTTTGTCAATTTTTTTCTTTTATTATCCCTGATGAAGTTTCTCCTGTTCGTAAGTCTTCTTTCCCAAGTGGTGAACACTTCTCTTCCATGAACACAAAAAAATTCCCACGTTGTTGAATAAATGGCATACCGCTTCCAGCCATAACAAGGATCCAATGTTCTTAGTAATAACTTTCGGAAACCTTTATGTGTATCTTATATTATATGTGTCAATTAAGTGGACCAAAAACTTTAGATAAAAATACATTCTTATACATTATCCCTTTATTCTATTTATTATTCGCAAAAATAGAAAAAAGTATACTGACTATGGATGCGAAATTGCGAACCAGATTTTTGAATTTAGTTATCCGTTTAATAATGTCTCAATACAAACTTATTCCAGGTAAAAAAATTACCTAATGACGTCATGAGGATCAGAAATGGCGTCTCGCATACTTAAGATAGGCCTTTTTCCCCAGTTTCAAATATACTTTAATTTATCACGTGTTACCGATGCTACAACCTTCATTCTTGGTAGACATGAGGACTGGATACACAAAAATGATAGGGCATTGAAAAGAATTAGTTTCAATGACAGCATTGGTATCAAAAAAGACGTCCCAACTGCAAGAAAGTTTTTAACGATACAGATAAATAGATTGGTCTTTTCAGAAATATTGACGCTTATGTCATTAAACTTGACACATTTGTAGAATATTGCATTTAAAGATGTATGAGGTAAAAAAAGCAATATAATGACGCCATTACGTTAGATTAATTACTTTTTTCAAATCTTGTATTTTATGCATATTACCCATATATATCCTTAGCAACCCCGTGGGAACCAATTGACGTACATACGTAATATATATTTATAGAACAAATGCAGCATTTTAAAATAATTGTACATTAAAGTCAACACTTTTCAAAATTCACAAATATTTTGCCCCGTCCTAAAAAATGCAATACCCCTCTCAAAGCATAAAAATTCATCAACAGAAATTATTTTCTCATAAAACATAAAAGTTAGGGAAAGTCACACAATTTCTGCACTTAATCACGTGCCTACAAAACGTTATGCATAGTCAAACAGGCTGTGGGTACTTTGTGCCCCCACCCATGCATAATAAGATTAAGTGCAGGGGAGAAGTGTTTAAATACAGAAGACTTTTTTGAATCATGGAAGAGAAATGTTATTCAATTGGAAAAGAAGTGAGTCATAGGGACCATTGTGGCGTACGACATTTTTCACCTTTGTACAACGATACCGTATGGGTCATCAAATATCGTTTAAAGTATTTTTGTTTGTTTGTTTGTTTGTTTGTTTGTGTGTTTGTTTTCACTTTCATTTTGTTCATTTTTTCTACTTCTTTAGAGAGCTTGTCTATTTTATCTTTTTAACCTTTTACGGGCTCTTATAATTTTCGATACTGTTTTAGCATGATGCACATGTATACGGAATCCGTACGACAAAATCGTATCGTGATTTAGGCCTTAATTAAAATGTTCAACTATGGTTGAAGGAACAAAATTAGCAGGCGAGCCGCTAAAAAGTATTTGAAAGAACTGTGAATAACTATACTTAACCATCATTAAAACTTACCTCACGTATCAAAAAAAATCATGTAGATCTTCTCCACATTTGTTCGGAGTTATAACAACATAACTTTTACTTTGTATGATGCGCACTACTCGAGTTATGAGACAAAGTTCATGTGTTTTTAAACCGTTCGCTTATTTACCACTTTTGGGTTAAACTTTCGGTATGTGACGTAAACCCATGATAAAAACCCATGATGAAAACCCATGATGAAAACCCATGATGAAAACCCATGATGAAAACCCATGATGAAAACCCATGCCGTCTTAATTAATCTCTTATTAAGTTGTTGTTGTGTTTCGCTAACATTTAAAAATTTGTTTATAAAAAAGAATGGGGGCCATGGAGGGGTCGCATCATTCTCTTTAAGAGAAGGCAAAATAATGAATAACAGCATTAACAAGAAATATAGACAGTGAATCCAGGTCTACGACACCAACAACCCAACCCTTTTTTCGCTAAATGGTAATTAATAGGTTGGTAAGTAACCGAAATAGCCCAAATAGAGGCTTCCGCCCATCCCTCACATTTAAAACCGTAGAATCAATCTCGTCCCCAGAGTCTTGCAAAATGCCCTGGGAACGAGGTTGCGTAGAATCATATTATTCGTTATAGGAGCCATGTTAAAAAAGTGATACCTCTATGCAAGTGGTGGCATATACGCTCACTGGCAGATCATAAAAAATATAAATTATTAATTAAAAGAAACCGTGTTCGAAAAATGTGTTAAAAACATTACGTGACGAAAACAAACATACAATGTTTATGATTTGTTATTTTGCTACTCTCCAAGTAAAACTAATTCTTCTCTGTTATTTAAAAGCCTATTTAGGCTGGGTTATCTAAGGGCCGCGTAATTTTCCGACAATGACGAAGAGTTACCACAAAACTTTGCACGAATGTTTTTAGTTTATTGAAAAAAATTAAGTTAAATGACGGCGCCGTCCCAGGGTCAGAAAAGATACAAGATGTCCTGGGGACGAGGTCGGGATAACGTCACTTTAAGATGACGGTCATCTTATATATACATATACTTTGGGATAAGATAAAACGGTTGCAAACGTTTTAGACGTGTAAAATTACTTAAAGCTTACCTCCCGCGAAAAAAAAAATTATTTAAATCCACTCAAATTAGTGTATTGATTAAAAAAATTTGCTTAAAACTTGAAACTTTGCCGTATAAGTCACTTCGAAGTTTAGCCTAGTTAACTAAGTTTACTTCGAGTATATTAAAGTCTCTTTCTCTCAAACGAAAGCTTAGACGCAAATCTCTAAATTTCAAATTTCTCAGAGCAAACCGCGAATTAATAGTACCAGAATTAATTAGATTTATTCAGGTGAGTAAGGCTATTCGCGCTCAAAACAAAGGATTTCCCGATAATGACCATGTGAGTAAAGAAAAAGAAGTAACCAATCAAAAAGCGCGGTCAGTAGGAAATTCATTTGCGACCCAGCGTCATATTTCCCATCTCAACTATCCGATTTCCCCACACAAACACACTCACACAATTTTTTGCCACATAATGTATTTTTTAACAAAAATTAGGAATCGCGAATATATTAATGACGTCATAATATTTTATGACAATCAAAATACGTATGAAAAGTTAACTGAGGAATTAGATATGAGTCAAGTAGGGAACGAGGTTGTATCGAAACACAATGAACAATTTGAACGACTTACTACAGATGATTGTAAAATACGTAGCTACAAAGAAGTAAATGTATTGTTCTCTGAATAGTTTACGTTTTGTGATTAAAAAAGTGTATAGCCCATATGATATGTGTGTGGCGCGTGGCCTTGTGGTTATGGAGTTCGCTTCGTAATCACAAGGTTCGTGGTTCGGTCCACAACGCGGGCATGTTTAGCAAGTGTCTTTACTACAGCTACGGGTCAACCCATGCTGTGTGAGGGAAATTGGGTAGGTAATGCCGGTGTATACTTAATGTATACATTCCGAACACAGGACCCACATTAATAACAGTGTTTCAAACACTGAAGTGGCTATATCCTGTATAAATATTCGGAATAATAATAATAATGATATGTGTCTAATAATTTGAAAAATACATTCCTTATTCTTTTGCTCAAAGATAAACACTCTATCCTCAAATAAAGTTACATGAAATGGATTAGGAGAGATCATTTTGGCGTATTCTAAAAGGTGAAATTTTAGTATTTTAGCATGTGCGTCAAATACCACCACGGGGGAGCTCCTACGTAACTAAAATATGCCCCCTCCTGCCTCCGCATCAGCATCGTGTTGACGGCCCTGATTTTGTTGATAAAATGTAGAATAACTTCGACTTACGTTTGATCTATAAAGTATTGCTTGTGTTTTCAACGGTGAATCGTTTTAACTTTAAAATAAGGAAAGTTTGTGAAAAAGTACACACTTCGACGAAACAAAAAATTAAAAAGAAAAATATATGTTGGTTTAAAACTTAAATATCTTTCTGACAAATATCATGTATGTACTTTAATCGCAGAAATCGCCAGATTTTTTTCTTTTTCTTACATGCATATCATTTCTACCTTAAAACTATAAATGAAACTTAAATTTTGTTGAGCGGTAGGGTAAAAAAAACAGACAAAAATATATGACGAGGTTGGAATCGCTAAATTAATTCCACATCTATACTATATGAGTTTTTTCTCTACGCTAATTTAATGATTTTTTATCGCAAAATTAAACATACGCCAAATTTTTAATTTTTCCTTTGTGGCCTACTTAAATCCTCGCAGTTTATGTTTGGCTAATTCATTTTAAAAAAAAGGTTTTTTTGCCTCCAATTTTGCCGAACCTTCAGTAGTAGGTCTTTGGTATAAAATAAATTTTGCGTTTCTTGCGTTATTAAGGGGGAGGCGAACTGCGCACGGCACGGCTGCTGAATAAAAGTTCATGATGACAGTGTTAATTTTGAAGACCAGACCGAATGGCTTGGTCTGCTCCCTAATAAATGAATATACATGTTACAGCCATCATAACAAAAAAGTCTAGAAGCAAAGACTAAGAATGTTTTGATATTCAAAATATCCGTGATTCGATGTTTTTTACATAAAAAACGGTAAATTTTCACCTAAAACTTTGCAGAACGACAACACGACTAGACCGATTTAAGGTAGAGACAAAATGCCCTACGTGCGTGAATCAATATTTTGATAGCGAGTTTGGAGAAGTAATCACATTGGAGATAAAGAACAATATGTTATATGCTTGTTCCTCTTTTCGTTGTAGCAGTTTTTAAAAAAAAATAAGAATGTTACGACTCCATTTCTTTATGTATGTTCATTTTTCGTAGCTGTTGAAGTTAGAGTAACGTTCTTAAATCTTGTATTTAAATATCAAATTAATAATATCAGTACTCGCATCTCGGGAATTATTGTTTTTCTGCATGCCAGTTGTTCTAAACATCCCAAATTTCTCTTTCCTCTCGTTACTAATTCTTACAAAATTCTTACCAATGGAAATCATACCCAATTAATATTTTGTTAAATCGCTCTTTCTACTGTTGTTAACAGCAAATTCGGTGCAACGGTTGTAAGGGAAAAGCCCCCTTGCCCCCTTGCCCCCCTTGCCCCCCTTGCCCCCCTTACCCCCCTTGCCCCTTGCCCCCCTTGCCACACCTGAATTTTATGTTGTTTTGTGCCCTTTTGCCACAAAGCGATAAGATTTTTTAACCTCCATACTAACCATTTTTTAACTTCATTAAAGTTAACCGTTACTCCGTTTTCATTCTCCTTTGCACAAGGTTTGGTGTTCTCAGTAAAACTGTCCTAATTTTTAACATTTGTTTTTGACTTCACTGTACGTATACGAGGCTTTATCCAAGCGTAGCAAGCCTACTCTCTCTCAGTTCTTTTTTAATTTACGTCTATTAACCGATCCAGCGCCTGATGTAATAATTTTTGCGTACTTCCCAGCTGGTATTTTATTTTTTTCACTCATTTTTTTTTGTTATTTTTCTTTGTAACGTTCGTTCACCTTATCGTCTAACAACTTCCGAAGGTGATTCTTCTTCTGCTATATCTAATCGCAGGTTTCGTCACGTCTTTTGCTTCTCACGCTTCCATCCTCTTTCTTTCTCAGCATTTTTTGAAGGCCTTCCACGTTTTCGTTTATTAGTATCATCCTTGAATCCATGTTTGGCCTTTTTATTGGTCGTCCTACACGTTAAAATCATACTCAAGTAATTAGCTCCGAGGTGAAATTTCGCCCCAGGGCAAAAGCGGGGTGGACTCAACCCTGGCGTGAACATTTATACGTGTGTTACCACATAAAGGATTTTTACAGTAAGCGAGGTGAATTCCACCCTGGGGTTCGAGTTGTCCAGGGGTGCGTTTCGCTCCGAGGCAAATACTATGTTTAATGTGTCCCTAACTTGCAAGCTAAAAGAAGACTTGACGAGCAGATGTTATAGTTTGAACATTATGTTATTTTTTTCTGATTATAACAAAGTCTACCGTTGGCTTATACTAAGACATGAGTTATCTAAACACCAACCTTGTTCTACCCTTTCCTCCGCAACAGAATGTTTCTTCTTTCATAATCAATTCTTCGATCGGTGTTTCTATTACCAAAAGCATTAGCCAAAAATTACTTCAAGGTTCGCAGAATAAACCAAAATAAAAAAAACAAACGTGATTGGATTAGAACTTTCTGAAAACGGGCTGTATTGGCAAACACGCTTTCCCCAGTTGAATGCACATATAAATCTTGACTGAAATAAGGTTGCACGTGTTATAAAAGAAAATTAGTTTTGTTTGTTTCTTCATTTTCTGATACAAAATTATGTATATCGGGATGTTTTTAGTTTGGAAACCAAAGATTTGAGCCTTCTTATTTTGTTGTTTCTCAGGAAAATGTGAAGCTGGTGTTCTTATAGAATTGTTCTTAACACCTTTCCGCAATCAGTTTTTTTTCTTGAAGGGGAAAGTATATTTTCGCTCCAGTTGTGCGGCGGTTTTGTGGCGATTTTTGCCCAGATATTTCCGTCACCGTCGTAGAAGGGTAAGCCTGATAGAAACGAAGTTTTACAAGCACCGTGGTATACTTTGTACGAGATTTAACAGTCGGGTACAAGAAAACAAGATATAAATTCTTCGCATTATATTCATAAAAGAATGAAACAAAATATATGATAATTCCAATAAAAATAAACGAAAGATTAGACGCCTCATTAAAAGTTTTCTTAATATTTTTTACTAATCGAGACGAAATAAAAAAAAGCGAGAAGAAAACAACTAATTCTTATCGCTCGAGTGAGCCAATTTTTTCCATACTAACTGCACTTTGATGGTCCTGAGATCTCGCTGACGTCACGGTCTCATTTTAAAATTAAACCGGCTAAAAGTAACACAGAAAAAGGTGTTTCACCTGTTCGGTAAAATTACATTTCAGAGTAAAAATTAAAAAAATATAAAAATATATAAAAAAGGTGGCTTAAGGGACGAAATATATTCGCGGAATTTTAATTTCGAAATGGAAAGGGACAGACATTAAGGTAATAATTTTCGTGGAAGGTAAATTTATAAAAATTCAGTTGACTTTGCAGAATTATATTAAGCGACGGGAAATTGGAATGGAAAAGAAAGGAGCGTATGCAAAATGATATTTTAAGTATCATGCTACTTTTAATAAAAAAAAAACGCAATGGGATTCACTTTTCTTCTTTTGAATAAAAATTTATAAAATTCGCGAAATTTTTCTCCCTTTAGATAAAAGCTATCACATTTCAAGACAGCTCTCAGATAAAAATTACATTCCGAACAAAACATTAACAATCCACAAAACATTTGTGTATTTTGCAGAACTAACGCTAATAAATAAATAAAAAACACCTATTTTGAAAGACTTGCTTTAACGTAAGTCTTTCACGTCAAATAAAAGAGAAATTATTACAGAACCAGAAACTTTCTTCCGAATGATAATCGCAATTTTTGCGAGTATAAATCTCGGCAGTGAATAACAAAATTGTAAAAAATGTTAAATGTCAAAACCCAAGTCCTCTTGAAGTTAAAACTCCTTTCACCGAACTTTCTGTGAAGCACAAAAACCTTTCAGCAGGTCAACTGAGAAGAAATTCTTTAATAGCAAATAATTTTCCTAGGAAAGAGCGGCCTGAAGATTGAGGCAAAATTTAAGACTCCTGAGTCACGTGCAGTTTTTACGAGGGCCACCGTGTGGTCCTTCACACGAGAAATTATTTTAGAATGATTAATTTTCTAACATTAACGGGTTTTAATTATACGTTTTAACAAGAAGTCGAAGGGTTGTTAAACAGTAAAACATGTCCGTTTTCTTTTCTCGTTTTGACAAAAGTTTGTTTAATCGGCATCTGCAAAATTTGACAAACATGCTATGCAGAACAAAAAAATGCTGATCGCTTCACAAGAATATGACTAATTTAGTTGCTCGGTTTTTTGTCTCAAATCATTCTCCATCAGTCAACATTTTTGTAACATAAAAACTACCTTAAACCAACTCTACACTTGTTGAATATAAAGTAACGCTTTATAAAGGAACCTGGCACAAATACATCTCAAAACCCCACAGGAAATACTATATAAAAAAATTCGTGTCTTTGACAAGTCATGGTAAAATAAAAAACATTACAAAAAATTATCGCAAAAAAAATGTTAAACTGTAAAGTTACCGTCATTTGTTTACCAAATAGTAATTTCCCAGACCGGACTAACGTGGCTTGTGTCGACTTTTCGATTTTTTCTTCGACTCGGAACCAACCTAGAAACAAGAAACAAATCTTATCAGGATGCCTTCCAATTTTTTGTGATAATTATAAGGGTTTTTTCGCCATTGTTTGGGCGCTTTTAAGGTTTTTACTACAAATTTTACGATATTTCAAGAAAAAGATTTAAACGAAAATTAAGTTTTCGTTAGTTTCTAATTGTTTCTAATAAGTAATAGATAAAAAATGTTGATAACAGAGGCACACAACAACTGAATATATTAAAGCGTTATCGTAAACTAGGCTTTAAGTCCGTGGAAAAATCCACGGAAATTCGCCCATCGCGCACATGCTGTATTTATTTCCTGCAAAAATATTCCATAAGTCCGCAGCAGAAATGTTTTTTCTCGCCATACTCTATAAAACTGCTTCCAAGGATTATTAAACACGTTGTCAATCATGACTGCTTCTTCGATTTAAAAATGAACCCCAGCATAAGAAGCAAAAGAAGTATGTGCTCAAGGTACACTGGTTTTCAATTAGGGGTATGTTACTTGCGAGAATGAAATCTATGTCTGAAGTTATATATTTAAAATATGTATCTCTCCGCCTACCTGCTTCGCATAAGGACTTTCATGTTTTTTGTCATCTATACAGTTCTTGGCATTAACTTGTTTATTTGACTGCTTAATGTTCGGTAACTCCTATGTAAATTGTAACAAACAAATGGAGTTTATGGAAGTACAACAAAATATGCAAAACGAAGAATTAGTCAAGTATATACATACCTGAGATTTTTCAGGCCATAGCACTGGAACAGAAGCCGACCGCGGTACATCTGTTTTCACTTTTAGAAGTTCTATATCGGTTTTTAAATTTTGATTCTTTTCCAAGAGATGCTGAAATAAATAAAAAATTTAACGCCGTCAAAATGTTCCCCAAAAAAAAATTGAATCCTGAATTCTCCCAGAGAAAATATAGATCATAAAAAACCAATTATAAAGAACAACAATAGAATTTTGGGTGGTGATCGTTTAACAAAGTCAAATAAAGTAAAATTGTACAGGTTGTTCTATTCCCGTCTTTACATTTTGTAGAATAATTTCTTTTAACATACCTCCTTCATGCGAGCAAAATTCTTTCCTTGCAATGGACTGCGTTTTGTCCGACCAGAACACTCCGACACTATACTTCCAGCAGCAGAGACAACTGATTGAGGCGTGTCGCAAAACGAACCTCGGTTTCTTTGTGAAGGTGGGAAATTGACAACACTGCTTGTTTTGTGTTGTTTTCGTCTCGCAAAGACAAGTGTTTCTAGTTGGAGGTTTGTAGAAGAAGAGATACTGCTGATACCAACATCAGCATCTTCCTGAAAAAACAATTGGATAAGCTTTAATTAATCACACACATAATACATTACAAATCATACAGACATAAATTTCATTTCTCAACAGCCAAAAGAGAGTAATAACATAAAACACGGATATATATAAATAAAATATTTTTAATATATCCGTGTTTTATACAGACATAAATTACTGTAGATACAATACTGAAGACTACATGCAGGAAAAACAAAACAGGTTTAAAGCATAAAGAATAGAATTGCCAGAAAGAAAAACATTGTATAAAAGATGGCGAACCTTTCGAGCACCAATTGCTTCCTCTTGGCTACTCACGACTTCTTTCAAATGTTTAATCCGATTTTCAGCTGTAAACAGGAAAAGAATGCACAAAATGAACATTTTTAAAATTCAAAACAAGTATTCACATAAAAAAACATACAGTCTCACTTAAAATTGTTTACAAAGGTTACTGTGATTGTTTTGCAAATTCCCACTGTTTACATCCAAATCATCAAATTCTTTTACGTTGAACAACGTTCCAAGATTTTTTAAGATTTGCTGTTTTAACGAAAAACTTAAAGTTTCACTTGAATAATATACCTGCAGAAAGTTTTGAGCTTAAGTCAGCTAATGTGCCCTGATAAAATCGTCTGGATACTTGCAATTCTTCCAACAAACTTAGATTCTGCTCTTCCAAAAGCCGGTTTTGAAGCTGCAGTTGTTCATTCACCCGATGCAATGATCCATTCTGACTACAACAAAGGCTTGGTGAACCACTACGGGAATGTTTCGACGATGGTTTCTTCTTGATGCTGTCCAGATCGGATAACGACGATGGAGAATAATATCGTTGTGTTGATTTGCTGGAATTTGAATGCTTGCACGAACAACTGGATTCACTGTCTTGAACAGCTGGTTGTTTTACACCTTCATGAAGGCTTTCTCGTGAACTGTAACCAGAAGATGTCTCTTCCTGTCGCAAAACTTTTCCACTCATATTAGTTAAACCATAACATTGTAAGCCTTTCTTTTCAGCACTTTCATGCATTCTTTACATAGCAAAAAATGTTTTACACAATCTGTTTTTTTAAAAGCAAAAGCCATACATAATTGTGGCAGCTCTCTAATTAGCACAACTCAGTGGGATAAAATACACTTACCAGACACAGAAATACTTAAACCCAAACTTTTTTGAAAATTCTGTAAATATGCATAAAAGTTTAGAGCCACTAAAATTTGGGAACAGACAAGGGTCAGGTCCACTAAAGTATTGGGCGAGAGGGAGGGAAGTTTAATATTTAGTAACTAAAGGGATTCTTCCTACATTGAAAATTGTATTTTTCATTCTCAGATTATTTAAGATTTAAATATTTAAAATCCAGGAACTTTTGTTTTGAAAAAGGTTTGAAAAATGCTGACATTACATTTCTACCTATAATTATCAAAGATAAGATCATTCTTAAACTACAAAACTTTGCATATAAGATATCATTAAACGTTTTGCTATTATGTAATGTTGCAAGATATTTCAAGTACTAATTTATGCTTATTACATCATCAATGATCGACCTTATGGAAGGTGGATGGAAATCTTTGAAGCTAATCTTAAGAGTAATTAAAAGATTTTTAAAAAAAACAAAAACCTTGATAAACACTTCTTATCCTCTATAACATACAAAAATTTTAAAACGTTACATTTTTTACTGGTTATCTCCTAGTTGTTGTCAGTGTTTTTTGCACTACTTTGTGAAGCTGCTTGTTCAATGTTTTAAAAATGATGGTGACATTGTTTAGTTAGAAATTTAAAAAACTTTTAAAGTCTAATATTTTGAATCGTTTGCTTGGGACCCAAAACAAGTCAGTGATACTGCAATTGTGGTACATTCAAACAGACAGTCAGTGATACTGTAATAATTGTGATATATTCACAACTATTTTCTTTTATAACAAGGCATCCTTATGCACCATTTCAGCAGGCTATCAATGCTGCCATTTACACCCTGTGGTTATGACAGAGATAAAATTTATTTGCCAAAACTTTTTTAAGGGAGATAATAACATTAAGTCCAAAGCAACCAAATAGTTTTACGGGCAACACAACAAGACGGCTAATTGCAATTTTTTAAGTATTTGGTAAATTTAGAAAAAGAATCGCACTTTAAATGAATGAAGATCCATCTTGCTTTTTTTAAACTAGAATGGTGTTATATATTTCTCTGACTAAACAAAACAGTTGTTTGATTACTCTGAGTCCTCATAGTCATCATCATCATCATCATTCTGGGCTTAACGTCCGTTTTCCATGCTAGCATGGGTTGGACGGGGTGTATTAATGACCCTCTTCCAATCTGATCTAGACTGTGTTAGATCTAAACTCAACTTCCTCTGTATCAAGTCTGTCCTTATAACCTCCTGCCAAGTCTTTCTCGGTCTGCCTCTGGGCTTTGCCCCAGGAACTATCAAGTCTCTACACTTTCTTACCCAATTATCCTCCTCCATTCTTTCCAAGTGCCCCAGCCGATTCAATCTTCTTATCTGGATAACATCTTTAATTCTACGGATACTTAGCCTGCTTCTTAGCTCATCTGAACTCTTTCTGTCTCTCAGACTGGCGTTACACATCCACCTAACCATTCTCATATCATTCCTTTCTAAACGGTCAAGATCATCCTGCTTCACTGCCTATGTCTCACTACCGTACAACATAACACTTCTTACACAGGCCTCATACAACCTACCTTTTACCTCAATTGACAAGACTCTGCTAGTCAACAAAGTAAATTTGCAATTGCAGTATATTTTTTAATGTCTGTGAATGACAGACATTAAAAAATATACTGCAATTGCAAATTTACTTTTTTAGAAAAACAGTGTCCTGTGATGTGGGATTTTCCCGACTGACAGAAAACATAGATGAGTTGTGAATGTTTACAATGTTCTGTATGGTGCATGCATCATGACAGGCAAAAAAAGGCAACAGCAATGCGAATGTCACAAATTTAGTGTTAGGAGTCACCCTGGAATTTTTTAAATACAGTGTCATAAAAGCTAAAACAATATATAACAAAAAATTATATGCTCATTGGCCACAATTATAAACATAGATTACTTTGAAATTTTAGCTATGAACAAAGTGTCCTAGTGGAACAAAGTGGAACTAGTTTAGAATAGTGAGAAAACTCCACTTAATTGAGACACACAATAATGATGATGATCAAAACAGCTTGGTCACTCCTCAAATGCCCTTGACAAAACGCTTAGGGATCGTCTCCGAGATCGTTTCAAAAAAAATCGTTTCAAATCGTTTCATTTTTTAATTAGCATAGCATGTGATACGAATTTGAAACGATTTTAAAGTAATGTTTAATTTTTTGAAATCGTTTCAGATCGTATGGAAATCGTTTCACTATTTTGTAAATCGTTTCATTAAAAAATAAAATCGTTTCATAATCGTTTCATAATCGTTTCAAGATTGTTTTATTATATTTACTTGAAATCGTTTCACATACCATAATTCGTTTCAAAATCGTATCATTATGATCGTTTCAGTATATTTATTTTAGATCGTTTCAAAATCGTTTCAAGGTGTTTCTTTTACATTCTTTTAACATAAAAGAATAAAAGAAATTATTAATCTAATAAAGGTCTCTCAATAAAACCTACGCGCTGTCACATAGGTTTTTCTATCGCTGCTTTTCGTTCTTAAACTTTTAAAATGCGATCTCTAACGAAGCTCTTTTATCGCCGCCTTTCGTTCTTAAACTTTTAAAATGCGATCTAAAAAAGCATTTTTATCGCCGCTTTTCGTTCTTAAACTTTTAAAATGCGATCTAAAAAAGCATTTCTATCGTCGTTCTTCGTTCTTAAATTTTTAAAATGCGATCTAAAAAAGCATTTCTATCGCCGCATTTCGTTCTTAAATTTTTAAAATGCGATCTAACGAAGCTTTTCTATCGCAGTTCTTCGTTCTTAAATTTTTAAAACGCGATCTAAAAAAACATTTCTATCGCCGCATTTTGTTCTTAAATTTTTAAAATGCGATCTAAAAAAGCATTTCTATCGCCGTTTTTCTTTCTTCAAATTTTTAAAATGCGATCTAACGAAGCTTTTCTATGGCCGTTCTTCGTTCTTAAATTTTTAAAATGCGATCTAAAAAAGCATTTCTATCGCCGCATTTCGTTCTTAAATTTTTAAAATGCGATCTAAGGAAGCTTTTCTATCGCCGTTCTTCGTTCTTAAATTTTTAAAATGCGATCTAAAAAAGCATTTCTATCGCCGCATTTCGTTCTTAAATTTTTAAAATGCGATCTAACGAAGCTTTTTTATCGCCGTTCTTCGTTCTTAAACTTTTAAAATGCGATCTCAAAAAGCATTTCTATCGCCGTTCTTCGTTCTTAAATTTTTTTTCATCGCAATATTTTCCATTTTAAAGGAAATTGTTAGTTTTAAGAAAAACTGTTTATTTTTAGTTTTGAAAAACTGTTTTACGATATTTACGATAAAAGATGTTGTTGATGATGTCGATGTTGTCGATGTCGATGTTGAAAGAGAAACAATAATTTTACATTTATATATAAGTTTAATTGGTTTTTAATTAGTTCAACATCGTTTCAAAATTCGTTTCAAGAACTTCAAAGACTTTTACATCGTATCACAAATAATATTTTGACAATCGTATCAAATCGTTTCAGAATTTTTTCTAATCGTTTCAAAATAGTTTCAAAATCGTTTCACAATCGTTTCATTTTTACGTAGTTTATACAAAATCGTTTCGCAAATAAAATATGAAACATTTAATTCGTTTCATGATACGATTATGAAACGATGTGAAAAAAATATTGAAACGATTTCCATACGATGAAAATCGTTTCAATTCGTATCAAAACTGAAACGATCTTGGAGACGATCCCTTAGGAGAAACAAACTCTCATTTTGAAATATCAATATCCTCAATAAACCCAAAGAACATGTTATGTCTCTGCGTAACAGAAGCAGTTGAACATTAGAAGGCCGCTGATTGCTAAAAAAACGCATAAATGATATAATTTTTTAAAGTGGTACGGTTTGAAGAATTTTCTCTACAGTTACAGTTTAGACAAACAAAAAATGTTATGCCAGGACCATACACAAATAAGCTCTAAGAAAATGCATAAAGATTAGCGATACAAGATGTGTTTTATGCTTTTCCCCACTGCCCTCATTCATAAAATATAGTTGCATCCTCTTTTTTTCTGGAGAAAGATTCCTTTAAAGGCATCATCTCCCACCAAACACAAAAAGTATATTGAGGGAGCAATAAGATAGAGGACTTGAATCAGGAATTGTCTAATGCATTGCTCTCATCTTTTCCCATAGATCAGAATTATTCCAAACACCTGAATAATTCATGCAACCGTTGCTACCGATATCTGCATACAAGCGTTCATACTCCGGCCCTGCAACAGCCAACAAAATAACAGAAAAGTATTTTTTGTAGTTGAAAAATGTTGAACCTGTTCCAGGCTGAGGGATTAAAACAATATGTTTGCACCATCCACAGTGCCAATAAAATTAGGAAAGTTTCGTCTGGAGTAGAATTTTTGTGAAATTTTAAGCCATTCCTTCTGAGAGGATGGTGTTTGTTAAAATCCTTCATATAAATGTGATATCACGATAGTTCTTTCAGAAACCTTAAATTGGTAGCACAGGGAACGAAATGCCTCTCCGGTTGCTAAAAAGTGATTGTCAACACTAGTCTTTCTTGGGCATGAATTACTTTAAAAAACTTTCATAATCCATTTTTATTACTTCTTTGTATGTTTCTGTATCCTATATGCCCTTAATTAGATTTGAAAATAATCTATATATTGTTATGATTGTAAAAGTTTGTTTATGTTTTATGTCTACCATCTTGTCTCACTGTGTTGTCTACCATCTTTGTTCACATCAGTGCTTGTTGTCTCATTCATCTCTGTAACATTGTCTCAGTTATCCATAATGTCTGAATGTATATATATATGGGATGCTATATCAAGAATAGATACTCTATGTAAGCAATGCTACTTGTTACTGAACACAACATGGTGTCGGAAGTAACGTGTTTATCAACAGTGATGTGATGTACTTTTGGCAACGTGCCAATTTCATCAAAGCAGTCATCAAACATTTCTAAAATGTCATTGTCGGGAATATAAATTTCATGAATTCGTTGGATTAAATTCAATCTTTCACTTGCTTTAAATAACAATGGGTAGACCCTATCAGCATATCGAACATTTAGTAGACATTGTCCTGTTACAGGAATTTCAGATCCATTATATGCTGTCAGCTTGATTGTCGATTCTTTCATTGTTGGGCGTTTCAACAGCTGTTTGTATGTTTTATCAGATATCACATTCACCTGAGCCCCAGTGTCAATTTTGAATTGCATATTTGTGTTGTTAGCCAATAGGTCGATGCTCCATGTGTCTGTTGATATGGTGTTGACAATAAAGGTTTTTGAGTCTGGTTTGGCATCTATTGTGCTGATGTGGAATGAATCATCTTCATTGTTATCTTGATGTTGTTGTTGATCTATAATGTTAACAGACTTTGACAAGCAAACAAAAGCAAAATGGTTAAGTTTGTTGCACTTTTTACACCTTTGACCATATGCTGGACACGCCCCTTTTTTATGTTGTCTGCCACAGTATCGACAATTACGAATGAATTCGACCTTAGGATTGTCCCTTAACAACTGAGGTCTTACTTTCTGTATTACGTTTATATCAGACTGTTCTTGTTTCAGTTCTTTGACATGGATTTTTGTTTGTTCAGCAGAGTTCCCTAGTTGCAAAGCCTTGTCTAGGTTTAGGTCAGGTTCTCTCAACATTCTCTCTCTTAGTCGATCATCACTTACACCTACAATTATAACATCTCTTATTAGGGATTCTCTTAAGTCATTAAATTCACAATCTTTTGAGAGTTTTTTGAGTTGTATAACAAATTCAGCAAATGATTGTCCTTCTTTCTGTTTGTATGTGAAGAACTTGTGTCTTAATAGAGTAACATTCCTTTTTGGCAAGCAGTATTCATTAAATTTATTTATAATTAGGTCAAAGTCCATAGCCTCTTCATCATCGTTAAATGAAAATGTGTTATAAATTTCTCTTCCTTGTGGACCTATGCATGTTAACAAAATACTTGACTTAACTTTCATTGACTTGCTATCCTTTTCTGTAGCCACTAGGTAGAATTCCAGTTCTTGTTTCCATTTCTTCCAGTGTTCCCTCAAGTTCCCATCAAAGGTCATATGTTCAGGTGGAGTGAATTCCATATTTGTATAAGTTAGGTTGATCCCACTTCCGACACCATGTTGTGTTCAGTAACAAGTAGCATTGCTTACATAGAGTATCTATTCTTGATATAGCATCCCATATATATATATGGGATGCTATATCAAGAATAGATACTCTATGTAAGCAAACACAACATATATAATTGTTCTCTTTTTTATAATCTCTGTTTTTTCCACGACTAATATTATTCTGACCCAATTTAGAACAAGGCCCCTCTATAGACAAGATGGACCTCATTAGACATAGTGGCCTATCTTTTGACATGCTGCCCTGTCAATTGACAGGCCAGGACCAACTTGTGGCATGGCGTTAAAATGTATTTGTATACATCAAGACCATGTAACGTAAACTAACTCCAATACAGTGGAAAAACTTGAACTGCATCAACTTGTATATAGATAGCTAGCTGAGATTAAATCCAGGCATGCATTTCAAGTTTGTTGTTGGTATCAAAAACAACCCCAGGCAACTTTTGGTGCAAGACCAGATCGTTGATTTTCATTCGTAACACAGCTGACAAGATCATATGACAAATGCATTGTTTCAAAGTAGTTTAAAGACTTGCTTGCTGCATGGTTAGAGATGTTTTAAACTTGATTGTTATGTGCATAATGACTAGCTAAATAATTATGACTCAAGATAGCATATTATAACGTTTCAAGATAATCTTTGATCGAATTATAGCAACTTGACCCATTACATAATATGAGTATCAATCATTTAGTTCAGCTATATTTGTAATAGATTATATTTTGATAATTCATGATTTATTCTCTTCCTCCAGACATTGTCCTCTTTAGTCCTCTGCTATAGATTCTGCAGCTTAGTGGTTATAACTCTCCCACTTTGGGAATTCCCATTGGTGGTGATTCAATATGGTCGAGAGAATGTTACCACAGTCCCTGGTTAACCCAAGCCATGTGAGGGAGATTGGGGAGATGGCGCCCTGTGTGGGCGTTGCAGAGAGTTGTCTGGCAGAGCGCAGCCCTAATTGGCCCCGTGTAGCTCGGAATGAGCATTAAGTACTCTAGGACTCCAACTGAAGCAATGGCCCCTCCTGGAAATAACAGACAGGGCGTATATTCCTCTCATCTGTTGACACGATTTTCAAAAATGTGAGGGTCCATCAATAGTACCAACTGAAGACCAATTACATACATTTGTCCAAGGTTGGACCAGGCCCGTCAATAGATAAGCCATCCCAACTGTGCATGCACCAACCAGTCCTGTGTCTAAAGTAGGGCTAGCGTCCGTAGCTGGGTTTCAGAACATTACCATTCTTGTCATCACTTGTGGCGCCGTAGATTAGTGGTTATAGCTCTCGTACTCTGTGCGGGAGACCGGGGTTCGATTCCTCTTGACGGCGATTCAACATGGGCGAGTGAATGTTACCATAGCCCCGGGTTAACCCAAGCCATGTGAGGGAAATTGGGGAGATGGCACACTGTGTGGGCCGTTGGATGTTGCCGGGAGTTGTCTAGTAGAGTGCGGGCCCTAATTGGGTCTGCGTAGCTCAAAATGAGCATTAAATACTCTAGGACTCTCCATCTACGCCATGGCCCCTCCTGGAAATAATAGACAGGGTATATCCCTCGATATTTGTGAGGCTAGCCATGTAAAATATGCACATATATCTATCTATCTATCTACTGATTAATGCTGAAAGAAAACAAGCAGCCTGCTGCTCGCTTTGACATTGCTTTAAATGAATGTTGCTGAAGGGGTCGCAAACCATGCCAACGTGTTTGGGCAGGTAACTTTAGAATTAGGCAGGTAACTTTAGAATTAGGCAGGTAATGGTCACACCACCACTTTGTCAGGGAAAGTTTGATCACAAAAGGTAATACTTCATAGAGGAGCATGTATCATTTAGAATTTACAGGGTGTGTGTGCCCAGAATAAAGTTTAACCAATAAGGTTATCCCATATTTACATACAGCTGGCTATATCCAGTAATTAAAGTATCCTGTTAAGGGTTGTGCTTGACTGACAGAGGGGTAGCGCTACAGAGGGGGAGGAGAGGCGCATGCCAATAAAAGGAAATTTTCATTGACGACCCCTAGCTAAACACAAAGTCTGATAAATTTTTATTCCAAAAACACCATTCAAGAAACTTTTCCGAAGAAAATAAAGAAGAAATAAAGAAGGCTGGCTAAGCTAGCCAACAAACATGAAAGAATTTCAAAGCTCTAGCCTAGCCATTTATCTGGCTATCTGGCTGTGTATCTACGAATAAAAACAACAAATATAGAATAAACAATAGCCTAAATCAGAACTACCAGCCATCGCCTATTATATCCATTGTGAAATAAGACTAGCTGACTCATCATGAAGTCCCAGCAGTCCCACATTTCGATATTTCTAACGCATTTAAAAAAAATTAATAATGAGAAGTTGCACATCAAGTGAGGATCACTCAAAATAAAACAGGGAAGGATTATAGACTATTTTAAGGACCAGAAATGTTTTTCTTGAACAAACAAGAGAGGCGGAGCAACATCGTCCCCGGGGGCTTCTTTTTATCTCTCGCCCTCTAACGAGTTTGTCTCCCCGCTAAATTTAGTTTCCTGCCGAAAATTATTATTCATTTAAGTTATCTGCCAAATGATATTCTTAAAGCACACTTTTTCCTTACTTTGCAAAACGCTTGATTTTAGATTTTTTTTAATAAGCAATGTGTCCCAGAACTAAGAAGCGTCAAATATGGACGAAGACTGGAAATTTAACGTACGTCTCAAGTAACCAAAGAAGCGTGTCATTTACCTGCTTCAGCCTGGAGTGAAGAAAGTTTTGTGGTTAGGGTTACAGGGTCTTTAGGATTACAAATGCAAATTAATGAATTATTGTTTCTTTGGAATACTAAAAGATAAAGTGTTACCGCCTGATGGATTCTATAAAAATTAAGATTTGTTTACGACTAAGTGAAAAAAAAATTTTTGGACAAGATTTTCTTACAAAGCATCATCCTGAACCGCCGTTCTAGACTTGTTATATTTTGAATACCATTAGCTCGATCTCAAAACGTTGGTGGGGTAAACACTGAAGAAAAGTGTTACTTTTAGTAGCATAAGCTTGACAAAAAACACTTGAAAAGTGAATTCGCTAGACTAAACTAGTCAAACTCCCCTTTCGCTAAAATCTCCTCGAACTGTGTTCTGCGCATTATAAGGACGATATTATAAATGCCATGAAATTGGATTTCGTCACACATAAGAAAAAGAAACGAAGACAGGATTTCTCTCTTTATCATATGTTTATCTGCGTTTAAATTATATTTAGTATTATTAATATAGAAAGATATCATGGGTAAGTTAGAGAAGTATCGACCCGGTTCCCAAAGCATCTTGTATCTTTTCTGACATTCAGGTTATATGATAATAATAATAATGAGGATTCCTTACCTTACTGAGGTCTTGCGGTAAGTAACTAGCGACTAACATTAAGCAACAAACCTTGAGGACAAGGATGTTGAACTTTTGAAAAGAAACAACATTAGTTTTCAAGAGTTGATGTTTGTGATTCAAATCATTTCCCTTTTTTGCTGAGGGTAAGGTAGCATGCAATGCTAAGTTAGAAGTATCGGATCTATAACTAGCAGGCAGATTTAGCGTGATTTTTATTACACTAAACCGGAGGAAGAGTAGTGTTGGTAAA
Organism: Hydractinia echinata; assembly: GCA_030067915.1. Lineage (NCBI taxonomy): Eukaryota > Metazoa > Cnidaria > Hydrozoa > Anthoathecata > Hydractiniidae > Hydractinia > Hydractinia echinata. Next base: position 35,159 of record JASGCC010000589.1, read on the forward strand.
AAAATGACACTGAGTCGCGAATGAATTTTCTGCGGTTAAAATACTAACCGCGTACTTCGATTGCTTGGTTGTATTCTTATTTATTCACGTGGTCAATATCCGAAGCCTTTTATTCAACCATGTTTTGTGCGAATGGTTTCACTCATACAAACAAACATACCTTACTTATGTTGAAATACGCGCAATCTGAAATTCGGGAAGAACGTAGTTACGCGAAACATTGCATCTATGCGAATTTCATGCAAACCGAAACACAAAACAAAATGCACAGGTTGTTCATTATTTTTCAGAAATAAATTACTAGTTATCGCACGTGCCTAAATTTTAGGGGGAAAAATATTTTCAAAACTGAAAAAAATGGAGTAAGTTATATCCACTTCACTATTTCTAATTCGACACTGCGTAATTCAAATCTTTCTCTAATTCCAACAAATTTTCAGGTCCCCACGGGTATACTTCTCTCGTAATTCGGATTCTTGAGATGTAAAGAGGCCCTTAGCGCAGTCATAGTTAATTTTTATTCGAATGTTTTGATTTTTGAAGAAAAGAAAACATACCATCCATGAAAATGAGTTGCTTTGATCGTACAACCAGACAGCAAAACGTTACACAAAGAGTATAACCTAAAATTAAATTATAAAGAGGTTGCAAAGTTATTTAATGTCCCGTTAAACGCTCTTTATACTTCTACTTTACTGTAAATTCGAAATTTCTCTCTCTCTCTAATTCGATTTTTTTGACATTTTGAAATTCGAATAAATTCCCTCTCTCTCTAATTTGAACAAAAATCTATCCCCCTTGCAAATCGAATTAATTAGAATATTAAATTTATGCCGACCTGATATTGCTATATAAGAAAGAAATAAGAAAAAATAAGTAATAAATTAAAAATACTGTAACCATAAAGCTGCTGGCACGATATTCGATCCATTTTGTCGAATCCAATTTGTTGTATTTTGTTATATTGACCTTTCAATTCGTAGTTTTTGAAAGCGTCAAACACGAGAGAAAACGAGATAAATTTTTAAAATATGCTTAAACCAAGGGTATTGAATTATTTTATCGTCTCAAAAAATATAAAAAATCTCATATATAAAATAAAAGCTAACCGGGGTCTGGGATGGTGAAGAAGGTGTTTTGAAAAAGAGTGTAGTAACTCATCCAATTCTGGTCTGTATATTACACACAATACACTAAAAACCAACACGGCAAACAGATAAACAAATTTTCTTAAAAATGGCGACGAATCTCAGCCTGAGCGACATTTCTGGTGATATAGAAAATACTCTTTCCACAGCATCTTTATCAACAGATGATAGGACAAGACTACAGACAATGAAACAATGGTTTTCTGCTAGAAGATCAGAAGTGAGACCATGGGGAGAATTCTTTAATGCAAAAAGGTTTTCAAAACCTTCCAGTGCTGCTGATATCAGCAAACGTGTCTTTGCAAATATTAAACTTTACCAAGCAAATTATTTTGCAATTTTTGTTTTATTGGCCATTTATTGCATGTGAGTTTGTTGAATTTATATAATGGGAATGTATTAAAAATTGTTGACTAATCTGTGCATAGCCAACTAGCTAGCTAGATAACTTGCTAAAAAAGAGCAGGACCATATAAAGTAAAATGGCTTTGGAGCAACTTTGCAGTTTCCTCTTTAAATTAACTTTTATCTGAGGGTTCACAGCTTCTTAGGGCTTCCACGACAATGTATTATGTTCCTTTAAATACATAAAATGAGAAGAAGGTGCCGGTAAGCCGCAAATGCCGGCATATACAGTACAGTCCGAATGTAAGCTTCCGCGTACACGCTATACAACACCTTTTCCTGCAAGTCGGGAGCCCTTTAATCTTTTGTTTATCGTAATTACTTTAATTATCTTAGCGAGAGCTATGTTGCGAGTGATTTAACAAAAGCTTCGCGATAAAACAATACTGTAATTATTTTCTCATAACTGCGAGTTTTATTGTTAAAACTTATTTAAAATAAAATCTCCTTAGGTAATAGCGCAAGTAATGAAATTTAATGATTTGTTAACTACGCAAAAGATTAAAATAAATCGCGCAAAAAATATTGTTTTTAAAAATGTTTTTGTGCATGTTTTTTTTTATATCTTTCAAACTTGGTCCGTTTTAAAAAACATATTTCTTAACATTTTATTCTATGCTATTATTAACTTATAAATGTTTAAAATTACGCTAGCTAAACTGTAATACAGCAAGACTTAATAAAAGAGCACTGATGCTAAAATTGATGAAGTCTGCTCTTAACAAAGAAGATAATAGTTGAGAAAAAACAATTCCAATGTATTTTTAAACATCTATTCCTAAAAACATATAAATAAGCAGAAGTAGTCAATTTAGCCCACGTGGGTTTTTTTTCTTGCCTCTCAGGATGGCAGCGCATTATGGAACTTTGTAACATTCGCAACTCATCTATAATTCGAATTGTTAACACATTAAAATAAATCCATCAAAGAATTAAAATAATTATGAAATTAGTTACGTTTCAACCCCTTAAGTTGACATAATAGTAAAAACCTTGAAATATAGCTTTCAAAGTTTCCATATCGCGACCATGTATATATACATAATCATATTTAATAGTTACACAGTATTGCATGAAAATTCAAAGTACAACATAATCTGTTATGATATGTCCTAGTTTTCCAACAATATGGATGTTTTTTCTAGAATAACCTCACCACTTTTACTCATTGGTTTGTCAACATCAATGGGTGGATGTTATTATATATCGACAAGAGGAAAGGGACAACCCATCAAACTTTTAGGTATGGTTTTAATTTTTTGATTTATAACTTCATAAAATATCTTTATGTTATGGTTACAAGTTATAATAGTCATTATGTTGTGGGTAATATGAAAATGTTATTGTCACTTATTAACTTTTGTTTTTCTAATGCATCCTTTATAGGTAGAGAGATGTCCGCAACAGAACAATATGGCTTGGTATTTTTGATCTCATTGCCCCTCTTGTTCCTTGCATCAGCAGGCTCCACAATTTTCTGGATAATAGGTTATAATACTCCTTTTCTATCATTTCATGTTTAAATTTAACTGTAAAATGATTTACTATAAAAATTACCTTATTAAATGTCTGAAATTCTGTTAGTGTTCCAAAACATTTTACGGTTTTCTCTGACGTATTTTAAAATACACATAAAGCAATTTTTGGAACAAATACATGTATTCCTTGTTGTTTTTTGTTATTTCTGCCCAGCTGAGTTTGTTAATTGAAATTGCCCTATTGCAAGCTAATTTTGTTAAACTACCTTGAACTTAGCTTTCTTGCATATACCCAAAGGAATGCCTGTTTTTCAAATATCATATCATAGTTGTTTTTATACCCTGCATTTATATTTTGTCAGGTGCCTCAATATTTGTTGTCATGGTGCATGCGTCAATGTTAGCAGTCAATTCGTCGATTGAAGGCACGTCTGACATTCAGATGCAAGGAATCGAAGTACAATAACTAGCGCATGGTTATAACTTCTTCTCTTCAAATATAATAATTTGAATTTTTTTTGTAGTAAGATTTAGTTTGGGTAAAATAATTGTAATATTTATTAGTCATTTATATATTTGTGAAAAGGACACCCAAAGTGAATATATAAGTTATTTTTCTTTTTTCGTGTTTTCGTGTTTTCTTTGTTACATTCTGTCTGATGTCTACGTTTTTAGTTAAAAATTTAACCACATGTCATATATAGATGTTCTTAATATTTATGTAATTCAAACAATGGCTAATAATTGTTATCTTTGATGCATTAGATTTAAAGACATTCTTTTTGATGTTTTCAGTCGCTATGGTAATAGATAAAAATATAATATTTTTCTAAATACTTTTGAGTGTACATCAATATAATCTAGTTTATTAAATTTGAATGTGTTTTTGTTGTTGTTGCTGTTTGTTTGTTTGTTTTATCTTTTAATCTTTTTTGATAACTCAGGAGATAATTAAGTGCTTTTGATATTAATTGGATTTCACATCTTATCTTTCAGTGCTAATTTAGTCCCTTTTTTGTATACTTAAACTTGACAGCTTGTACTCACAAGTTTTTGCACACACAAGTCTTTTTAAACATATCATTTACTTTGTATATAGTTGTAGTGGCGAACAATCTCTTAGCAATGCTGGAGCTTATTTGGGTTGTATTCTGTTTGAATTTCTGCATTGGTGTACATATACCACAAGATAAATTAAAGAAACAGCCAATCAGTGTCTGTCAAAAGTTAAATATAGACAACTTGTTTATTCACAAAGCTACTGTGGATAAAAAACTTCATAATACGATAAATATTGTCAAACACAATAAAAAGATATCTGCTAAAGCTAAACAATATCGATTGCAAGCTATTAATGTGTTTCAAAGAGAGATGAATGACTCTGTGACATCGTTGTACAATTCTGTCGAAAATTTAAAAAGCTTCTTGAAGGGAGACTTTCGCTCTATACAGAAACTGAAAGAAACTAGCAAAAAGAGACTAGAGCAGTTAAAGACCTCCATGTTGAAAGCAGAAGAAGAATTTAATCAGATTATAGAAGCTGAAAGAGAAGAACAAAGTGAGACAATGAAGAATAAAAATAATAAAAATTACGATACTGTTATCAAAAAATTTGTTCACGACATGATAGGTGATGTTGCAATTGCAGCGGACAAATTAGAAGGTGAATTAAATGCAGATTCATTCGAAAATGGAATCAGGGAACATAATGGCAAAATTGACATTGAAACTGTGATCAAAGTTGGAGGAAAAGAAATGGATGGTATGAAGGTTTTCATTTGAATTTTAACAATGGGGATATTTAGTTCCACTTACACACTCACTCTTCGTTTTGGCTACACAGTGCATGGTAGTTGAGTTTTCGAAGTCCATTTTTCCATATGACTGGTCTCTGTTCGTCATGAACTTCTTCACATCTGACTGCACAATCCCCAGGTATTTTTCAATCTCATTGTGGGGTTACATTCAACGACAGAAAAACTTGTGATGTGTTTCTTCTTTGTACGTGGCTGTACAAACAGAGCTTGGGGGAGGTTATGGAGCACTCAATGGCAGAGGTTTTTTATTTCTGTAGGCAGTTCACCTCAATTTTTTTTTCAATTATTATTCCTTGTGACAGAAAGTTTTAAGGCATTTTATTGATTAGCATATATATGGAAAATTAAAGTTTTTAAATAACTGTTAAACTTTGTCTTGCCTATGCAAAAGCACTCACTCACAATATTTCTTAAAAGTGGAAAATAGAACATGAAAACTGATGACAAGAAAAAAAAAAAAAAAAGATACAGACTTCATTTGACAACTTAAAAGCTGTATTAATATACTAATATTTATTATAGGTGGTGAGGACAAGGAGGGTGTGATCATGCTTATTGATTCTGAATCAAATCACTTTGTGTTGGCAAAACCAAAGGATGGCACTATCACACATGTTGATCACATATTTTTAAAAGAAATAATGTATCTGCTTGTGTTGTCATTTATGTTTACACTGGTCTGCAACTTGTGTAAACTTCCCAGCATTTTTGCATGCATTCTGTCTGGTGTTATACTTGGTCCGTCTGGGTATGGGTATATAAAGGTAATTTTTTACATGTAACAGATTTCCAATTTCTTTTCCTTCACTTTTTGTTTCCATTTTTATGTGCGCAAGCGGTGTAGTAGACATTCGTTTGATTTTAAGAATGAGGTAGCATGTACACATATTTCAATCTCTCTAATTTAAATTCAGCCCACTTAGAAGTTTGTGTGAAAGAACTTAAATTGACTTGTAATAATAATGTCACTGGAATCCCCATTATATAAATACAGCCCATACAAAACCATTGACTGATCATAAAAATAGATTTGTGTGGAAGACAAGCAATCATTATTAGCAGAGGTGGCATAGTTGGTGGTATACACATAAGATTTGTTATAAAGAGGTTGTAGTTTTGAATTTCAACTTTTAATGCAGTTTGAAGCTTCAAAACAAAAGCAATGAAGTAATACTAATGCTATACATATCTTTAGTGGGTTGTTGCTTTTAAACATAATGAGAAAATACAGTTGAACGATATGAAACCCATCCAACTTCTATGTACTTTCCTTTTAAAATATTAAAATATTATGTACTATTATCTCTTGTTTGTATTTTTAGAGTATCGTTCAAATTGAAACCATTGGGGAATTTGGTGTCTTCTTTACTTTGTTTTCTGTTGGCTTGGAATTCTCACCTGACAAATTAAGAAAGGTGAGTTCATCTACATGCTTTATAATCATTTTGATTATTCAACTTTTTAGTACCTGGTGTATTTGACCCAATTTTAAATTAGGAAATTTTGACTTCTCCGTGTCTTGTTTTAGGTATTGCGTGAAGCTGTAACTGGAACAATTTCAACAATGCTTTTGTTTGTTTTGATTGGACTGTTCTGGGGTACAGTGTTTAGTATTTTACCCAGACAAAGTTTTTTTGTGACTTTATGCTTATCCTTCAGTAGTACGCCCATGGTGTCAAAGTTCCTTGATAATTATAAAAAGTCAAAAAAATGTAAGTGTTTCTGTTTTGTTGTTGTTGCTTTCTTGTAATGCAGAAATTAAATTTATAAAATTAATTGTGTAGTTTTTTGACTGTTATTCTGCAGTAAGTTTTTCGGCGTAAAAAACACCATTATCCTTACATTCCATAAATTTTGTTTATGAATTGCTTAAACTAAGTATATTATTGGGTGGAATATTTGAGATCTTTTACCATGACGCTTTCTGAAGTTTCTGCTTGTTTGAAAATAAAAATATTTCCACAATATTGTTAAGAATTCTCTATTGATTAATGTATTTCAACTCTTGGTATGTTAGAAACAATGTTTTTGGCTTACACCACCTGTCATGATGACATAGGTTGGGCATATTCTTTTCCATATGGCATGTGTTCTTATACTTTCTGTACATTTTTTTCAGCATCTCAAGAACATGAAAATGGGGTCAGTGATGACTATTGGAATCTGCTTTTCTCTATGTTGTTTCTTCAAGATTCCTTACTTGGGCTATTTATGGCTGTTCTTCCAATCCTTGCAGGCCATGCAGAGAAAGGTCATTCGTTTGCGCATGTACCAGTAAACAGAGCCTTACATGATTGGTTCCACGGTACTTTCGGAGGTATGTAGAATTGCATTTATTGTCCAGTACAAGTTTCTAAATTTTGCACCCAAAGTAATGAAATGTAAATCTGACCCAGTAATCAATAGAGGGAATTTGCAACAGACAATATTGTCCAGACTTTAGCAAAAGAAGGATAACTTCCGATGCTGCTCTTTTGCTTGTGTATCTTAACTGAATTTTAAGTTTGTGTATATTGAGTAGATGTACAAGGTATAGTTTCATAACACATTTTTTATTTGCAACAGGTCCCGCTGAAGAACTGTTTTTCACTCTTGTTGAGCTGGCTTTTGCTCTGATGGGAATATGTTTCATGGCGTTTGTTATATCGAAATATCTAGCAGCTAAAGTATTCAGGTAAGTTTTATTATTTATATGTATCTACTGCATGGGTGTTTTAAACCCTGTCCTACTCATATACTTAAGACTTAGGACGTTAGGTTTTACAGTTTGGCCATTTGTAGTTGGGCTGCACGCCTTCACATCATCATCATCATAATTCTCGGCTTAACGTCCGTTTTCCATGCTAGCATGGGTTGGACGAATCAAATTCTTTAACGTTGAACAACGTTCCAAGATTTTTTAAGATTTGCTGTTTTAACGAAAAACTTAAAGTTTCACTTGAATAATATACCTGCAGAAAGTTTTGAGCTTAAGTCAGCTAATGTGCCCTGATAAAATCGTCTGGATACTTGCAATTCTTCCAACAAACTTAGATTCTGCTCTTCCAAAAGCCGGTTTTGAAGCTGCAGTTGTTCATTCACCCGATGCAATGATCCATTCTGACTACAACAAAGGCTTGGTGAACCACTACGGGAATGTTTCGACGATGGTTTCTTCTTGATGCTGTCCAGATCGGATAACGACGATGGAGAATAATATCGTTGTGTTGATTTGCTGGAATTTGAATGCTTGCACGAACAACTGGATTCACTGTCTTGAACAGCTGGTTGTTTTACACCTTCATGAAGGCTTTCTCGTGAACTGTAACCAGAAGATGTCTCTTCCTGTCGCAAAACTTTTCCACTCATATTAGTTAAACCATAACATTGTAAGCCTTTCTTTTCAGCACTTTCATGCATTCTTTACATAGCAAAAAATGTTTTACACAATCTGTTTTTTTAAAAGCAAAAGCCATACATAATTGTGGCAGCTCTCTAATTAGCACAACTCAGTGGGATAAAATAGACTTACCAGACACAGAAATACTTAAACCCAAACTTTTTTGAAAATTCTGTAAATATGCATAAAAGTTTAGAGCCACTAAAATTTGGGAACAGACAAGGGTCAGGTCCACTAAAGTATTGGGCGAGAGGGAGGGAAGTTTAATATTTAGTAACTAAAGGGATTCTTCCTACATTGAAAATTGTATTTTTCATTCTCAGATTATTTAAGATTTAAATATTTAAAATCCAGGAACTTTTGTTTTGAAAAAGGTTTGAAAAATGCTGACATTACATTTCTACCTATAATTATCAAAGATAAGATCATTCTTAAACTACAAAACTTTGCATATAAGATATCATTAAACGTTTTGCTATTATGTAATGTTGCAAGATATTTCAAGTACTAATTTATGCTTATTACATCATCAATGATCGACCTTATGGAAGGTGGATGGAAATCTTTGAAGCTAATCTTAAGAGTAATTAAAAGATTTTTAAAAAAAACAAAAACCTTGATAAACACTTCTTATCCTCTATAACATACAAAAATTTTAAAACGTTACATTTTTTACTGGTTATCTCCTAGTTGTTGTCAGTGTTTTTTGCACTACTTTGTGAAGCTGCTTGTTCAATGTTTTAAAAATGATGGTGACATTGTTTAGTTAGAAATTTAAAAAACTTTTAAAGTCTAATATTTTGAATCGTTTGCTTGGGACCCAAAACAAGTCAGTGATACTGCAATTGTGGTACATTCAAACAGACAGTCAGTGATACTGTAATAATTGTGATATATTCACAACTATTTTCTTTTATAACAAGGCATCCTTATGCACCATTTCAGCAGGCTATCAATGCTGCCATTTACACCCTGTGGTTATGACAGAGATAAAATTTATTTGCCAAAACTTTTTTAAGGGAGATAATAACATTAAGTCCAAAGCAACCAAATAGTTTTACGGGCAACACAACAAGACGGCTAATTGCAATTTTTTAAGTATTTGGTAAATTTAGAAAAAGAATCGCACTTTAAATGAATGAAGATCCATCTTGCTTTTTTTAAACTAGAATGGTGTTATATATTTCTCTGACTAAACAAAACAGTTGTTTGATTACTCTGAGTCCTCATACTCATCATCATCATCATCATTCTGGGCTTAACGTCCGTTTTCCATGCTAGCATGGGTTGGACGGGGTGTATTAATGACCCTCTTCCAATCTGATCTAGACTGTGTTAGATCTAAACTCAACTTCCTCTGTATCAAGTCTGTCCTTATAACTTCCTGCCAAGTCTTTCTCGGTCTGCCTCTGGGCTTTGCCCCAGGAACTATCAAGTCTCTACACTTTCTTACCCAATTATCCTCCTCCATTCTTTCCAAGTGCCCCAGCCAATTCAATCTTCTTATCTGGATAACATCTTTAATTCTACGGAGACTTAGCCTGCTTCTTAGCTCATCTGAACTCTTTCTGTCTCTCAGACTGGCGTTACACATCCACCTAACCATTCTCATATCATTCCTTTCTAAACGGTCAAGATCTTCCTGCTTCACTGCCCATGTCTCACTACCGTACAACATAACACTTCTTACACAGGCCTCATACAACCTACCTTTTACCTCAATTGACAGGACTCTGCTAGTCAACAAAGGAAGTAACTCTCTGAACTTTTTCCAAGCAGAACCTATCCTGCAAGTAACACTTCTTCCAACACCCCCTTCACTGCCCAACATATCACCTAAGTAACAGAAGTTCTCAACTATCTCTAACGAGCCACTGTTGTACATCATTAAAGCTGGAAATACTTCATTCTCTATAATCTCACCTTTGCAACGCTTGCATACAAACTGAATGTCAGCTCTTAACCTTCCACTAATACTACTGCACTTCTTATGTACCCAATGCTTGCAAGTCTGACAAAAAATTGAGTTACTACCAACCCCTTTCCTGCAAACTCCACAAGGCCACTTTCCAACTACAAGGTCACACTTGGCTGCAATGCTACTAATCATGACTTTAGACTTTGCTGTGTTTACCTTTAGCCCTTTCTCTTCTAGTCCTTTCTTCCACTTCTCAAACTTTTCAACTAATTCTTCCATCGACTCTGCTATGAGAACCAAATCATCTGCATACAATAACTCCCATGGACAACCTGTTCTGAACTCCATCGACAGCGCTTCTAAGACTAGAACAAACAACAAAGGACTAAGTACAGAACCCTGATGTACACCAACATTTACACTAAATTCATCACTAAGTGAATCGTTAATCCTGACACGACTTCTAGCATTGCTGTACATAGACTGTACCATCGTAACTAGCCACTCATCCACACCTAATTTTCTCATAGCCCACCAAATAACTTTACGTGGCACTCTATCAAAAGCTTTCTCTAAATCTACAAAGGCAAAATAGAGATTCTTTCTCTTTCCTAAATACTTTTCCTGAAGCTGTCTGAGTAAAAATATTGCATCTGTAGTGCCACGCCCTGGAACAAAACCAAATTGCATCTTATCTATATCAATCCTTTCTCTAAGTAACTTATCAATCACTCTTTCAATAACTTTCATTACTTGATCAACCAACTTCAAACCTCTATAGTTACCCTTTCTAATGCATCACCCTTGCCCTTGAAACAATTCACTATTACACTCGACTGCCACTCACTCGGAATAGCACCATCCTTTATAATCTGGTTAGCAAGACTTGTAATAAGCTCAACTCCAATATATCCAGATGCTTTTACCATCTCTGCAACAATACCTGATACTCCTGCAGCCTTGCCAATCTTCAATTTCCTAATAGCCTCCACTACCCATTCTGTCTTGATCTGCATAGCTGGCCCTTCTACAACATCATCATCAGACAAATTATCCTCATCCCAATCAAACTCAGTGTTAAGCAACCTCTGATAATAATTCTTCCAAGCTACCCTTTTCTCCTCCTCTGTGCTAGCCAAAACACCTTCATCATTACGTATACACTTCTCACCTACAACATCTTGATTAGTCTTCTTCATTTGCTTTGCTATCTTGAATACCTCATTGCGCTGGTCTTCCCTTCTTAACACATCTGCAAATCTGTTTCTCTCTGCTTCTGATTTTGCCTTATACACTGCTGTACGAGCACGACGCTTAGCTTCTAAGTAAATATTTTTACTACCACCTGACTTCCACTCTTTCCAAAGTTTCCTCTTTTCCTTTATACACTGGTCAACCTCATTATTCCACCACCAGGTCTGTCTATGTCTAGCTGGTCCTTTCGTCCACCCACAGGTATCATCAGAAGCTTCTAGAAGACAATTCTTCAAAGTAGTCCAAGTACTTTCAACATTGTCACTATCACATTGACCATTGTGGGCTAACTGCTGAACTTTTGCACTAAATTGTCTTGCTACAATCTCTTCCTTCAGCTTCCAGACTTTTCGACGGGGCCTGTACTTTCCCTTGGCTTCTTTAACACTCTTCAAGATAATATCACAGACCAGCAACCTATGCTGGGAAACACTTCACCACTTTCTTGTCTGACTTTCTAACCAGGAAGTAATCTATCTGTGTCTTACAACCACCTGACTCATATGTTATCAGCCTACTCTGTCTCTTACTGAATGATGTGTTGCAAACCACCATGTCCGTTGCCATTCCAAACTCAAGCAATCTCTCCCCTTCCTTATTTCTGCTCCCAAATCCATAGCCTCCATGCACACCTCTATAACCTTCAGATGACTTCCCAACATGACCATTAAAGTCGCCGCCCACCATGACAAGTTCAGTGTCTCCAAACTTTGATGTGACTGCTATTAACTCATCATAAAACTTATCTTTATCTTCCTCACTGAGTCCACACTGTGGAGCATAAACTGACAGAAAAGTGACAATCCTATTACCTATCAAAAACTTTATCACTATAATACGACTATTAACACGCATAACATCTATTACTTTTTCTACCCACTTCTCTGCAACGAATATGCCAACTCCTCCATATCCATCACTATTACCAATCCAAAAAAGCTTATACCTTGCCCTCCTACCTTCCACAAATCTCACTGAAGCTTCTCTCCACCTGACTTCCTGAACACAACGCATATCAACAGATCTACGTTCTAACATTTCAACTACTTCACCTGCTCTACCTCTCAGAGTACCAACATTTACACTAGCCATCCTCAACCTAGTGTTATCTACCTTGTGATGTCCTACCGTGCGCGACACCTTCACTCCTTAGAGTTCCAGCCCCGTTTACGCAGTTTGTCTGATCAACTATTCTTATGGCCATTAATAAAGAGTTTTGGCATTGTTTTACAGCTGGATGCCCTTCCTAGCGCCAACCGTTCACAGACCGGACACAAGTCTCCTTAATTCGAATATCTTCAGTTTGTCTTAAACAAAGTTGCTATAAGTCATTCCAAATATGCCTCTTTTTCATTTTTCTTGCCAGATTTAGACGCTTGGTTGGTAATAACTTTTTTAAGACCAAAAGCCAGGAAACTTTAGAAATTGTTTGAGATCCTGTCTGATCTGATCTTTGCTATTCAACGAGATTGATGCCTTAGGTAGTTCTCTGAATGACCAAATAAGAGAACGTCAAATGCACTACCACATGTCTCAGGTAACTCAAGATTTTAACTGGCAACAAGGCATATATATAATAACCATTTTTTGAGCAGTTAACAAGAAGTCACAACAATTAATTGCAAAAAAAGGTATTGAAAACAAGAGTTTTCTTGATTACTCAGCTCTGTCTACAAGTAAAAGGTGTGCGTGGTCAATATAAGAATTAGAGATTGTTAAATAGCTTGCGTTGGAATTTCTAAGAATTTAATGACATTTTATAATCTAATCTTGTACTTTTTTGGGGCATTGAAAAAAATGCTGTTTCTTTTATTTTAGGGGTTTAAGTTTATTTGGCTCACACGAAACTTTTGTTTTCGGAATTTCAACTTTATTATTCACAATCACCATGGTATGTGTATCTCGTCATTTTGATTTTACATAAACTTTAAACTGTTGTTTTAGTATTTCAGCTTCGTTATTTACTGGAATAGATTACCTTGATGATTTTGCCTTGTTAATTCTAAGCCTTTACTGGAATCACCCTTTTGCTTGTTTGTTTGTTTTAGGTTTGTTTTGTTTGTTTGTTTGTATTAGTTCGTTATTACTGGTAATGTGAAATTTAAAATTTAATTGGTTGTTCTGCTTCTTTAATGGGATGAGTAATAATATTTCAGAAATATTGAATTTTTTGAAATATTCAGCAAAAAAGAAGAGGAATGTTTGTCCGAGACGTCAGACACTGGGAGCATTTTTTTCCTTTTATTTTTTGGCATGATCCCTAAATTTTTAATATTCAACGACATCATTTCCAACTAAAAATGAGACCTTATCAGTCAAAAACTGCGTCGGAGAAAAAAAGTAATTAAATTTTCGTGAGTTGTTTCATGCTCTGATAAACATATCTAACTGCGCATGCTCTGATAAACATATCTAACTGCGCATGTTTGCTTCACTTTCTTTTGTTTACTTTATCAATGCGAACCAATATTGATGGCTTTTTATAACTAGCAGATTTCATTCTGGAAGTCAAACGCTTTTGTGGCTGGCGTGCTGTTATGCTTGCTATGATTATCATTTTCGTGCAGTAATACTTCATTTCTGATTCGTAGCTTACTGAGTATTTTGGTGTGTCGATGGAATTGGGTTGTTTCATCTGTGGTGGAATTGTTGGAACTATGGGTGAGCAGACTGTTAAACAGGTATTTAACACATTGATGGCTAACGTATATGTTTGATCGTTTAGAATTATTTTTTTGAAAGTTATTTGAATGAAACAAAGAGTATTACGTTAACAAAGAATCCGTGTACAAACGTGTCTTGGCGAAACATACGTATTTTATTAGCAGCCCTCGTTTTGTGAGAGTTTTTAAAATGAAGAAACAAAGATTCCTTTTCAGTTGTGGATAGCTTGCCAATGTTTAATTTTTCTCTTCTTTAAAAAACAAATCATTAATTTTAAGTAAAAAAATTTTATATAACGTTTATGTTGTTAGCTACCAGTACAGTTTTTAACCTATTTCGCCACGGTATGTGTGGGGTAGATAATAACTGAATGGAATGCAACAAAGTACTGATAGTGATTGACGGCCATGTCAATGCAACATTGTTCTTGATTCTTTTATTCAAGCTACTTGCATTTAGACATACTGTTTCAATTTCATTACATACAAAATTTAACTGGTCAATGAATTCAACACTACGCTCATCTCAATAAATTAATATATTAACAGTTGGTTATTTGGTTGCGTAGAGTAGCTTCTTTTTCTACGTTTGTTTAGGTATCGGTGATAGTGGAGCCGCTGAAAGATTTTTTTGCAGCACTATTTTTTGCTTCTATCGGTAAGAAGGATTTAATATATAGATTTTTGTTGTTTGAAGTTGTGTGTTTATGAAGTAAGCGCCAGGACCGCTAGACAAAATAGCAGCTGCTGATTGAGAAATAAAAAAATCCTGACTGTTTGCAATTTTACATAAAAAGTTCGAACAAAGTCTAAAAATGTTATGATATTGAAAATATTCGTAGTACAGTATACTCTCATTAAGTCGGACGCCTGCTAAGTACAGATTAAAAGTGAACAAAAAAAATTGATTGATGTAATCGACAAAAAAGGAGCTCCTAAAAATTTCTGTGTTAGATGCCATGAAAATACGGCTGAACTGAAATCGTTAACGGTCGAAGTTTCCAGATTAGTGGAAAATGAAATGAAAATGAATGAAATAACAGCTAACTCTAAGCAAACCGTTTATTGAGTCCTCTAGACTAAGTTTTACAAAAAAATGAAATAAAACCATTTTATGAAAATCTTTCTTACAAGAAGTAGGACCCTTGCTAAGTAAGTCACATATTCTCGGTCCCTTGAGCGTCCCACTTAACAAAACTATACTGTATAATAAAAATTTGAAGCTTCTTATATAAAATATTGTTTCCACTAGTCGTCTAACTGGCGTTAACTTTGCTGAGTATGATTTATAAGCACCTTAGCATCTAGTGTGAACGTAAAAAATACCTGTGACGCGAGTTAGACGCTCATTACGCACCACTTAAACTCCTGCTAGACGCCAATTTATTGTTCACCTATCCCTAAAATCACCTTTCCTCAAGTATTAGCCTTATTCATGTCGCGGGGGAATGGTGACGAGTAAGGCACTTGCCGGGAAAAAAATAAACATAATGGTAGTTGTCAAAAGTAAATAAAGGCGTTATTCTAGGCAAAAAGGTTTTAATAAAGCAGAAAAAGTATATATTACACACAATGGTTAAATGGTTTTGTTCCTCAGCGTTGTGCTTTAATAATTATAACTCGACAGATTCAAATAACGAGCCTATGAAATACTATCGTTTACCTCGTGATCCAGAAATACAAACAAAGTACAAACAAATTTTTAAAACGTGGTATAAATTTTACAAAGGGACATATTTGTGCTGCTCATTGGAGTTCTGGAAAACGAATGACATCCTCTAATTTACCAGACGTTGCAGTTCCAGAAGAACAGTATGAGAAGTTACACCAAAAACTTATCACTGCAAAGGACTTGCTATCTTCTTATAAAAATCGGTCTCAACAAATTAAAAATCGATACAAAAATGCTAAACGAAAATATGAAATAGCAACTGCTTTGATCTCAACAACACCTAAATCAAGTAGAACACCACCAACAAAGAAAAATGAAGACAACACAAGAGGACCTAGAACACGAACACTATCTAAAAAACAGTATAATCATAAATTGGAACTAGCTAACCTAAAAATTTCACAGCTATTAAAAGACCTCAAGGATGCTAATTCTAAAATTTCAAAACTGGAAGATGAAACTATTAAAGCTAAAAAAGAAATACGCAAATTAAAAAACATGAACTCTATCATAAACAATAAATTAAACCATTCATATCAAGAAATATCTGATATGAAGAAAGGAGAATTTACTCACACCAATTTAATAAAACAGCCAACTACCTTTCAATACCTATGTGGTTTGACATTAGAACAGTTTGATATTACACTACAATGTTCTCTACCCTATATTCACTTAATTCCTTACCCCAACTGTGTTGATAATAATTCAAGAAGAACAATAGATACTGCCACAGAACTTTTACTCATATTAACGATATGTCGTCATGGCATCCACCATGGAATAATGGGTTTTATGATTGGAAAATCTACAGCGACTGTCCAAAGAATTTTTATTGGATGGGTGATTTTCTTATCGACACTTTTTAGCCAAATTAATTTAAAACCACCCTCTGGATTCCTTCTGCAAAAGATGCCTGATATACAGATTTAATTATAGATGCTACAGAATTTAAATTCCAAAGTGCATCAAACTTCGAACTCAATTCACTTATGTTTTCAAACTATAAAAACACTCAAACAGGAAAAGCTCTTATTGGGATAGCTCCACATGGCGGTGGAATGCTTTTCAGTGACATTTATCCTGGCTCCATATCTGACTCTGCAATTACTGAAAAATGTGGTGCATTGTTATTGGTGGATGAAGAACACGAAATAATGAGCGATAGGGGATTTTCAATTCAAGAATTGTGTGCTGTTCGTGGTGTTACATTAAATAGGCCTAAGCAAAAATCAAAAGACCAGTTTGATGAAATCGATGTGGCAACTAATTTTGATATTGCAGCGACACGAATTCACGTTGAACGATATATCGGAAGAGTACGAAATTGGGGAATTTTGAATTCTATTTGGCCGATTAATAGTATTGATATTCTTAGTTCAACATGGCAAATGATTTGTCATATTGTTAACTTAACAATGCCCCCTATAGGTCCATATATATATAATATACATTAGACTTTGTTAAAATATCTATTGCATAGCATGCTTTAATTCATCTATAAAATGCACTTTTGGTACAGCTTTTGCAATTTTTTTAATAAAGGTCCTCACAGGTCTTAGCATCTGAAAGCTTGGTATTTTCCCAACAATCGCCTTTCCAAATTGTTGTAGTTCTAAAATATGTACGTGAACCCATTCTAATATTTGAACGTCATCATAAATGCAATCTAATATCTGAACAACAATTTCCATCAGTGTATTGTTTCGTTTAATGAGAAAAAAATTTGAAGTGGCAGTTTCAGGATGGTATGACTGCAAGATACAAAAACTCAGCATTAGTACAACTCATTTGTAGTTGGCATTGGATAAAGTACTGTGGCAACTTTACAATTGATGTTAATGGTCCAATGCTATTTTCTGCTCTTGTCTTTACTTCTAGTAATATACCAAGAGGTCCCAGAGCATCTGGGCTTGAACCATATCTTGAATTTATTGGGTGATGAAAATATCCACACCTCTCTGTAGTACAATTGGCGACATGCTCAAAATGCTTAACTGCAATGTCTTCAAAATAATGGCCACGTTTTATATTTCGAATATGATTTTGGTTTGGCTCGGTTTTTCCTGTTTTTATCATATCATATTTTGAACTCCCGTATAGTCCTAAAAGAGCTGGCAAACTGCTTCCAGTAACTTTGTATTTTCGCAGTTCTAACCAATCGTTTGTGTTTTGGGTCACATGTTGGTAGTTATCACCATGCGGTTTAGGTGCTGTCAAAAAGCACAAATCTATTTTTATTACTGGCGCTTTACTTTCAATTTGAGTATTGATTTTATTATGAAGAGGAATATTTGAAAGGTCTTTGTATGTCATGCTTTAATTTACTATTTCTAATTCCAGTACGTATTTTTCAAGTATTTTATATGCAGTTATTTTATTTATTTCACTGTTTGTGTTTTTTTCTGGCAAGAAGTCATTGATATATTGTTTATCTATTGCTTTTTGGATTCTTTCTAATTTCTGTGGCTCAATGTCAATAACTTTTGAATCAAATAAAGGTGTTTTTACAATAATCATGATCAGCTAATGAATTTGCCAATGTCAAATGGTATTTATAGTTTAGCATGATTCCAACTGAGGAAGCTCTCCCTACTTTTGAATTATTAAGAACGTTTTGAATATGATCCTCAACTGATTTTTCATTTTTTAGTTTATTTTGTAAATCTGTAATTATTTTAGGTAAAATATGAACCACCAGGGTCAGCAGCATTGATGTTTAATTTATTGTCCTTCAGCTTCATACTAGCAGACTTAGGTTTAATTTCAGCTAAGGGAACCATAGGTATTGACCCTTTTTGTGATCTCCTGTGCCACTTCTGAATTTGTTGAGTACATGTTAGCTCTAACAGTTTTTCTTTGGTATCGTAATAGTGTTTTAGAAACAGCAATAGGGCAAGTACATGGCAACATAGCCCACTTAAACCAACTGGGCAAGAACAATGTGCTTTCTGGGGAACTGAATTTTCAAATAAAATGACTGCTGGTCTTATTTGAGTACCATAGGATTTTTTAATCATTCCTTTAACATAAATTTTATCGTTATCTTTTATTGTTTTAACAGAAACGATTTTCCTGCTTTGCAACATCCGCACTGCTTTTTCTTGCTGGCCTTTACATCCCTTAGATTTATTTAAACAGTACGTTTTGAACACTTCTTCATTTATCGTTGGATAATTATGCTCATCGCTGTTCCATTTGGAAGTGACAGGGGGTATATGTAGTGGGTCTAAGCTACAGTTAAATTTGTATTGTCTTTTGCACTTCGCTTTCAGTCTTTCATAAAGTTTTGGATATAGGCAGAATTTTCTTAGTTTTATTTTCATGTCATCTGTAGTACCAGAGCAATGTTGGCCTATTTCTTTTAATTTTTCCATGCATTCCTCACGAGTCAACGAAGAAACGGTTTCTTGGTTCATTTTTATAACAAAATTTCAAATTTTAAAGCATAAATAGTTGCATTTTAATCCACAAGTAAGCGAGGTAGTCAACTAGTTACAGTTGTTTACACTTAAAGCTACCATTTTGATTATTTTTTTCCCGACAACGCGGGAAATCACTGCCTGGCCGCGTTACATGAATAAGGCTAATAATGTTTCTAAAAACGTTTGCGGTAAGCTACAATGAAGAAATTTCTTACAAAGCTATCGAACGTCTTAATTTGCAGACAAATATTTACTTGCCAATTTACATGCAGATTTTGTAAATGTGAATAAATATTGCATGTTCAACTTATAATAACGTTTTCTTCTTTTCAGGTTTCCACATCTTTCCTTCATTCGTATTCTCTGAAATAGCTATATTCATTCCAATTACGTTCCTTGTAATATCCACGAAGGTTAGTATACATATTTACCCCAGCATTTATTTAGGAGAGCGAGCGCTCATGTTAGCATACACTTCTTAAAGGTCTTAAATTGGAAACTTATCCAGTTAAATAAAAGCAATAATTCTTCCACAAGCAGCATATATCATAAACGGATTATAATGTGCTTCGGAGATACTTTTTTAACGTGTGTGTTGAGTTTACTACTGACGAATTTCACACAAAGGACCAAGGTAAGGTTCACAATGACAGTATTGTGTTGGTTAAAAAGTAGGTGATAATCAACCGCCTAAGTAAGAAGCCAAAAAGTCACTTAGCAACCCAAGACCTCACTCTAAAATTGGTGTTGCTTATAAAACGAGAACGCGTGGTCGTTAATTCGGGACGGTATTTTCGTCATGTCTTATTGATCAAAAGTTTACTTGTTGTTGTAGTTTCTGCTGACGTCGACAGTGTTGCATCAACTTCTACCAACAGGAAATCAGTCCAAATGGCTAGTAGCAGCAGGTTTGGCACAGATAAGCGAGTTCTCGTTTGTTTTGGGTAGTCGAGCTAGAAGATACGGATTGATAGGCAGAGAGGTATGTTCATCTTATGCAATTTTAATATGAGGAGGAGTGAGTTGTCATTATCAGGAATAATTGTTTTCCTTATAGCATCTCTCTTTTGCTGTAGTTGCCATGACAACGATGTTAAAAAAAGTACAAAATAGCAGTAACATTGTCCAGTTAGAAACTATAACAACGCTAGTATTAATTCCACTCAGTTGAGAAGTTTATATAGACTCTCCATCCATTTTTAGGTATATCTCACCATTTTATCAGTAACCACGTTAAGTTTATTTCTGTCGCCACTGGTATGGAGAACAATGCACTCCTCCGTTCTTCATAAACACTCCTGGAATATGAAATCGATTATCAAGAGATTAAAGTTACCACATTAAAAAGATTGTATATCTTAATTGCATGTTTATATTTATTTATTTATATATTTTTACATATTTTGTATTAGGTAGTAAATATTTAAGTTTTGTTAAAAAAAATATCGGTGAATTTCTGTGCTTTGTTTTATTCGCTTCCTTTCTTAATTTGTGTTGAGTGTCAAATCTACGTTCAGAGAAGATATAATTACGTTAGAGTTCATTTCTTTCACACAAGTCGTTATGCCTTGGTTCGTTTTTTTGTTAGCAGTGAATGAATGGAAAAGTATATACTCTCAATCCCGTTTTTTAAAAGCTAAGGAATCCTATGGAGGGGTTTGTGTTATATTTACATGCGTTATTCAGACATTTTGGGAGAAAAGCATTTTCTTAATGAGTCAAATTTTATTTATCCTTAGTCACCATTTTTTATTTCATGTCAATGAAATGTGGTCTCACATGAAGATTTTGCAAATTATCAATATTTCTAGACTATTTTCAGGATTAAATTTAACGAATGGCATATTGAAGAGTATTTCGGGGATAAATAATTTTGCAATTGGACCAAAAATTGGGAAAATTTATACCCGCGAAAATTGATAACCCACAAGGGAGCGCGTAGACTTACGACCAAAGTTTACCAAAAATTGAATGTTACCGATATTGTTGCATTGTGCGCAGAATAACTGCTATTATCAATAAACTTTATAATTTCACGAATGCAATTAACATAAAGACTTAACCATTTTAAAATTTATTGCAGTTAACCTAGATACGTACCTATCATTTTCTAACTGGGTAGCTAAAATAACACAAACTGCACCTTAGTAAAAACCGGCTTAATAGAAATAACACATAAAAACAATGTTGGTAAGGATAAAATCACTCATTGCTAAAATGAACAAGAAAACGGTTTGCGTTTTAATAATTGCGAATAGAAGGGATAGTACATTACAGGGTGTTGGCGTTTGTTGAAATGGGGTGTCCAACAAAAAAATTATGTGGGAACTGCTTTTCTCTGTGAGGTGGCACCATAGTTCTCCTCTAAAAAAAATTTTGCATTTTAAAGTATTCTCATTACTGGAAAATGACTTGCGGTTTTTAACACTCGTCCAAAGTCTGGATCAACCTTGTTCCCATTTTGCTTTTATGAGACGTTCCGTTCCGTAATAACGGCTCAGGGACCAAAAGATCCTAGGGGCATAGATTGAACTTGTATATTAAAAATGGCAAATGTTTCGACAGTCGTTCCTGAATTTGCAATGTTTTTTAATTCACATAAAAATTTTCCAAGATTAAAAATTTATAAAGATAAAGTTTTCAACATTGCTGAAAAATACATTGTCCTATCAAAGATTTCTTAACCTCATATGGACTTGAAACCGGTTTCAACACTCGCGTATACCGCGATTAAATAAAAACCTTAGATAACAGTACGGCGTAAATCCTGCAAGCTAGTTAGCTGGCTAGCAACCTCGTCCCCAGAAATTCTTTTTCGCTTTCTGATATGTAACTACCGCGCATCAATAGGTGAAAAAGAGCTCTAGGCTGCTCATCTCGATATACGTTTGTAGCCACAAGCAAATTGGGTTTATTTAACATTTATACATGGCTAAAAAAGTGATAATATATTTATCCAAACTTGTAAAGGCATGAGCTATCAATCACAACAAAGTCGTGAGAAATATATCCAATTTATTATTTGTAGCTTAAATATATTGGGAAGGTTTAGTACGAGAGACAGAATGCGGATATAAATATAGCAGATAATCACCCGTCGTACACATTCCGGTCCTTAGTTTATCGCCTACCGTAAATATATTCGGATATCTCTATTTCGTGCAATTCTATCACAAAGTAGAGATCTGGGTACTATTTGGACACACATGCGACGGGTATTATTAATATTGAGATTTTTTTTTGCCGAACCATGGGTGAAATTTTTAGACAATCCTAAACATGAATCTCACTCTAAGCATTATCACAGGGAAATCCCAAAGTGCTCTACGATGGAGATACTTAGGTTCTACGAAGTTCCTCTTTTACAGCAACAGATTATCAAAATATTACTGTCTGGTATAAAAACAATTGTGTGTTAGTTTTGATAGCATGGATTAGACTGATAATTGTTCCAAAGATATGGCTCATCACGAATTTCCTCTTTCACAATTACGACAGTACATTAGATTGATAATTGTTTTGAAGATAACGTTTATCCGCTTACTTAAAGGATTAATTTATCTTGTTTCGTAAAAAAAAGGGTTTAGAATATTACCATATCTCGAACCCCCGGAAATTAACTTCCAGTAACATGGACTCTCTTTGAGTTCTCCTTAAATTAAAAAAGTTACTTATAATAATATTATAATAAGATAATGCTTTCGTGTAAAACTTGCTCGATAAGTCAAACTGCAAATAACTTTCGATAAGCCTAAATTTTTTAGCCAGTACCCATGGCCAACTCTCCCACTCCTCCCCCAACCCTTGTAATTAAAACTTCCGTGGAAAATCGTAAACAAATCTGCGAAGTTACTACATTCCTTTCAAGGAAATTAATTTGTTGATTTATTTAAAAGAAGACACTCTTGGTCCAGTAAACGACCTTGTTGGACAAAGAGATGTACAAATTAAAAAATTATGTCTTTTTTCTCAAACTTTTTTTTTCCGATAAAGTAGTCGCCCTGACTCAACCCTTGATTTTCTCTCAAAACTGTGTTTTTAATAGATGTTCTCGGGAGCGCATGACATATTTTTCCCAACATGCATAGCCAGAAATATGCCTTCCTATTGCCGGCGATACATTTGACAACTTGAAAACGAGAGTGTCTTTATGAAACGCACAAATACTGGTACACATTTTTTGGGCCAAAGCTCAATGCTACAGTTCAATGTTGCTTCTTGCTTGTTGATTAATTCAGCTAAATTCTGTTCTTAATGTTCAGCTCACAATATTAGAATATAGCCTGATTTTGTTTATATTTGTATAATTTTGTCTCCAAGTTCTGGGGAATTTTAGTGTTTACCGTCATGCTTCAAATAAACGCCCGAGGAAGACGTTTAAAAGAGCGGGGCGTGAAAAAAATGTTTGTATTTTTCCTTTTGCTGATGGATTTTTTACATAAAATATATGAAAAATTTACTGTTTTTGTTGCAGATGAAACTTCGTCAAAGCCGTCGACACAAGAATAGAAATAAAGAGGCCATATTTTCGTTATATTTTATAAACCATGTTTTGTTGTTTTGTAGAAAAAAGTGTGAGTATACTCCCTGGCACCCGGTGTTGTCGATCCAGTTTATATTTTTTCCGTTAGCAATCGCGCCAAATGAATTAGCAGTAACTTTGTTTCCAGGACATTATTTTGCTTTTATGATATCGAAGATGGCGCTAAACTAGCCCTGGGAACGAAGTGGCCAGTTATCTAGGTAGGAAAAAGACAACCACGAGCAAAAACGATTTTCGGTAGTTTGAGAGAGAGTTGTAAGGAGACTTCATGTCCCAGATTGTTCTTAATTCATGGGAAAATTCAGTCCCAGATCCTTCTTTTCAGTTTCAACGTACGACTGCGTGAGAATACCAAGTGTCTAACAAGTCACTTTGGAGGACTTTTCAGTAAAAATCGTTAGGTATTATTAATGTTCAATATTTGCAATTAAAACTAATGATCTGAGCTCTTATTTTGTTCTTATTTTAGTTACTCAGTTCTTGTAAACAAATTATTTTATACAATGTTGTGTATTGGAAACGGATATAGCTTTTTTAGCTTTGCCTTTTTCTACTCTTCTTGAAAAATGTTTGAAACGTTGTATGTTTTTCTAGCTGCAAAACCACGTTAACTTTCTAGTGTCCTCATGACAGGGGGAGTTGTTATTCTCAACGATACTTATGCATTGGCGTCACGGAATGCTTTGCGGCTTCTTTGATTGAGTTCGAATTGTCACTAATGACGTTTTGACAGAGATGTTCCAAATTATTCCTGTTTGGTTAATCTGGTGTTATTTATTTATCTATTTATTACTTTATTTCTTTGTTTATTTATTTATCTTTAAATGGTTTTACAATTATCCAGATGGAGACTAGATTTACAGAAGTCATTGTATTTTAAGAAAAGTATATTCTTCCATAGTCATAGGTCTTATGACTATGACTCTTCATATAATTTTCAGTGAACAAAAAAAAACAGTCCTCAATGACTTATTCAGTATATAACATTTTGGTGTTCTTATTAAAAACGTGTATACGTTTTTATTATTATAAGATCCTTGTTTTGAAAGCATTTGGGCCGACAATATTAGTATAATTCATAATAAACTTTATTATAATCAAAAAATTATTTTTTTAATAAATACCCCTTTTCATTCACAGTGAATCGATTTCTGAACTGAGCAAAGAGCATGAGATTTAAAACAAATTCCCGGTTGTTGATCGTAGTGATTTTTCTTGTTTTCGTTGCATAGTTAACATTTTATAAGCCGCATCAAGCAAAAATGGGATGGATGCCCCTGCCTCTCGGTTTTGTTAGTCTGATCATGTGTGGATGATTGTTGGAGATGTACGCTTCTTTTAAAATTTTACCACGCCCTGGGCGCTATCGAGTTTGGCGGTCAAAGAAAGTTGGGCACGGAGAACGGGGAATAAGAAGAAGGGTTTATTCCTTTCGTTATCACTATACCTTGTCAAACAAAATAATATGTTTTAGAAAAAAACGCAAAAGAATGTGTAGAAAGTTTGGTTCTTTTCTTATGTTTGGAAAAGATCTAATATAAAAAGATTAATCAAGCATGTGAAAAGTCCTGTTTTGTTTGCTGTTATTCTTTTCTTGTTGCAGGAGATAACATAAAAGTGATTTCCTTTACTTTTAATTTTTTTCTTGTAAAAATTGTGTTTCTTATCACGCCACTTTTATTTTGCTAAGTGGAATAATGTAAACATCCACTCGGTCCAGGAAATAATATTTAACAACTGCGAAGGAGAACCATTAACTCGTATTTACATTAAAATCCATTAAAATCTCGCAGTTGATTATAAACGAAAAGTGATTGGTTGAAAAAAGATCGTGTCCGTCTGATATTAAAATTAAGCTATAATTAGCCTAACGATTGTTATATAAATACGGGTCCATCTCGCTCATTTAGCTCAAATTGTCCGCAAAGGCTTGCAAGTAGCCTTTACCTTGGATTGTTTTGATAAACAGTTGGGACTGCAGAGAAATGGCAGCGGAGGAAACTGAATTTCTTATGCAAGAGGGCTTGCTGTATCCGCAGCCGAAATATGGAAACATGTACGTGTTGAAAGTGACAACAGAAACGACAGACAAATCTGTTGTAAGTTTTCTTTTCTTAATTTTTATTTTGTTTTTGTTTCTTTGACATGGAGCTGTAGTTGTTGTTTTTGTATGTGGCTTCGAAATTTAGTGAAGGCTTAAAACAGATACTTAACAGGTATCTTTCCCATTCTCGACCCCAGAGCTCTTTGAGATAAGGTTTTAATCTCAAAGAGCTTTGGGGACGAGAATGGTATCTTTCCATTTTTAAAGTAAGAACAATTTTGTAAGAACAATTAAGTTGGAAATGGTCGAAATATAAAAAATAAAAGGCTGGAACTTCATTAATTGGTTTTCTTATATACTAAAAACGCAAAATAACACACGGAAATATCTTTCATTTTCGCAAAGTTTATAGTTTCGGTTCTGTAACATTTTACTGATCGCAAAAATTTGTAATATCAAAAAATAAACAAAAGTTAAATTTGAACACTTAGCAACATTTCTGGATTTTTTATTTTGTATCTTGAAAGTTCTACTGAATCACCTTGTATCGTCTCTATAGCAATTTCATCCATACGTTTTGTAAAAATTTAATGTGAACAAAAGAATACAAAAATGCGGCGACGTGGAGCGCCGCAAGGAACTGCGTTTTCAGTGTGAATTTAGCTTTACATCCAAAGTCAACATAAAACTAAAAACAGCTACACGACAGGTAGAAATTTTATTTTATTTTGTCTGCGAACAAAAAACGGTACCTTGAAACCCTGAAAATGGTCTCGCATAACCGAAAATTAATTTCCTCAACGGTCTCGTTTTAATAGTTTTGAGACATCATTACTTGTGTTAGTTTCTCACAGCACCTTTTTTTTAAAGAAACATATTATTCTCAGCCGGATGTTTTTAACTTTGGGTTAGAAATTTTATCGAGCTTTACCACAAGCTAGCACAAGATGTTCTTATAATCTTAGCCTCGCTTTTCTAAATTGTAACTCATCTTTTTTAAATTCCTCCTAGAACCTACACTTAATACTTCTTCATAAAAATAACAAGGTCCGATTCAGGATAGTATGATAAAAATGTAAAGTCGTTTTTGCTACCATAAATAATGTCCTCATCTAACAATTTAAACAACCATTTTAACCTTATTTTGGGCGAAGACGTGATTTTACCACTCTCATCGGTTTATTTTCAACAACTTTGTTCCAGGTATAGGCTAGAAATTTTATGACTTTTACTTTGTGGAAAGTGGAAAGTTTTATTTCCGTTACTAAAACAAAATTCATACTTCTTAAATTTGGTTTGATTTTTAAAAATAAGATCTCTTTTTTTCGTTATATAGCATTTTTAACATAGATTGTTATAAATGATCTAATTTTTCTTGTCATTTGACATAGGCAAATATAAATTAAAAAGATGACAGAATCCGAAGATATTGTAAAAAGCCGTAATATGATAACGTCAGCTTTAATTTTTCGCCGTCAAAGCACTTCACTTTTCATCGGTTACTATGCCAAGTTTCATAGCGTTTTTCCATCTCTCAAATTATATGGCAGTGGTAAAATTACCACAACCTCCTAAAATACAGGGGGTTAACCGTTATAGCATAAATTGTTATTTACAATTTACAATGCAGGAATCCCGAAGTTACAAATAATAAAAAAATTTTGTATAATAGGCATGTCTTGCGTTGAAAGCATTAATCCGGAATACATGGAAACAGTTCAATGTTAGACAGTTTAATGTTGTGGTCGGGTTTGATCCACAAGTGTGGGAAGATGTGCACAAACGCATTTCAGGATGGACGGAAAAAGCTGGCAAATTAGAGCAAAGAGACGAGGGCATGTATATCGTTCCGCACAGTAAAAAATTTGTGAATACTGCAGGTAAAACGCTTGTATGTTTTGTTTTTCTCCAGATCTAATTTTATTCTTACTTAAAAGCTGCTTGTATCACAATTAATTGCAAATACTTTTGGATTACATTTTTAAATCGAAAGTTTGAGGGCAAGTTTTTTTAAATTTCTCCATAGCCGCTTAAAGAGAGGCAATGTACAGTCCCTGATTGTCTTTATCTATACCAAGGCAAGGTGTAATTTTATACAAATCATTTCTCCTCCTTTCTTTTTATTCGCGAAAGTTAAAAAGCATTACATTTGAAAGTTATTTGCGCCAAGGTTTTTACTTCTAAAATAGCTCTAACCAGCAAACTCTTATTTGCGCCAAGGTTTTTACTTCTAAAATAGCTCTAACCAGCAAACTCTTATTTGCGCCAAGGTTTTTACTTCTAAAATAGCTCTAACCAGCAAACTCTTATTTGATTCGTATCTGTGGTGATAATAACACGTATACCTGTTTCAATGTTTATTTTCAGGTTTTTGTATCATCGCTGTACGTACCAACCAAGCTGGTGATGCCCTTTTTATCAAAAGAGTAAATGAATTCGAAGCTGAAGTAGATAAGATTGTTTCACAGTTTAAACTGAAGAAGGAGGAACAGAAATGCGATGCGAAGGATGTTATTAGTGGCTTGTTTGTAGATGGATTGGCTAACAAAACTGATCCAATGATAATTCAGGAGTCGACGGGTTGTGTGGGTGGTGTAAATGGGTGTCCATGTTGCATCAAAGGTTTCTATTTACATGGGATATTTTGGGGCAAAAGAATTCTTCAGACATATCGCGCATGTTGGGTCGACATCAGGATAGTACAATAGTAATGGCGAAGAGTGAAAGAGCTCACATTAAATGTGCTCATGTGACAGAACCTTCGCTCAACGCTCGATCCAATTTTAAGATACATCGCCTTTCAATGACATTTGCTGTGGAGGATGATGATGAACATAAAGGTGGGTTTGGCGGCGCCAACAAAGAAGATGGTATATTTTACATGTCGGTAGCAAAGTCGACGACGTATATCAAAAAGTTATTGGAAAACATGGTTGGTACTCAAGAGTCGGTCACAAACGACTTGTTGATTTCGACTGTTACTACCACCGATGGTGCATTTTATTATGTGCCTGCAATGAAGGAGTTTGACGAAACCATTACCATTGGCGACAATCCCCACCACGATCTGTTGTTGGATCATTGGAACGTCAAGCCTTCCGCCAACGATTATCTGTTCTACAATCACAAGGAATACCTTTACAGGATGGGTGATTCTAAGAATCGTAAAATAGGGTACAAGCCTTATCCTGACCCTCCATCTGGAAGGGTTTTAAGCTTGTTAGTTGCAATGTTTGAGCAATGGGATCACACTTGGTTTCAGGAGAAGACATGCCACCCTATACCTCATCTTGAAGATGTAGTTCCTAAAACAACTTTGCCTAACATTATGTCCCTTCCCTTGGTCGTTCGAAAGGCTTGGACTATCAGGTTATCCCTGGAATGCATCTTTACAACGAACCAATTTACTGATATTGAAAATCATTATGGCAGGATCAATGATTTATTTCAAATAGATCCGAAAGATTTACTAGCTGGTAAAATGCCCATATTCGGCTTGGGTGTTGGACAGATTGCAATGCCATATTATGTGAAAGACACTGAAACAGAACTTTCCGCTGAAAACATAATGGCTTACTCAGCTAAATTATCAGAAACATCAGGTTTTGGCCACGTTGTCCCAAATTACAAAAAAATCATCCAAAAAGGAATTCCAGCGTTTCTTAAAGAACTTGACGCGATGATTAGTAGTTTTGATCCTACTACACAAGGAGAAAAAAGGGAGTACATGGAAAGTTGCAAAATTGCTTTTGTTGGAATACAAAAGTATATGGAGAATTATGGCCTGCTTGCTGGACTTTTAGCATCTAAAGGACAAAGTGTGGAGGATATTAGATTTACTCTACCAAAATCGGAGAGAGACAACTTAACAGCAATGGAGGCTCGCCTAAAATGGTTAGCAAATGGTGACTCCGGGGATGGAAAAACAGATGGCACAGGCAAACCGAGAGATCTTCAGGAAGCTCTTCAACTGCTTTTGGTGTTGCATATCTCTTTGCATCTGTGTTGTGAACCAGTCTCTATTGGAAGGCTGATGTCATACTGGAAGAATTCTTTGATTCTACGAATCCTAACAACCAAGACCTTGTCGACTGCTTCTGGATCAAGTTAGGCGAACGAGCACAAATAAACCGGCAGACGCGAAGAGATTTGTACGCTGTTGGGTGCATAGCAGTCCCATACAGGAGCGATGGTAAGTTTGGTCGAGGAGATGGTAATAATCAGTGGGTTCAGCAAGCTACTATTGGTGGATATTCAGTTGACGAAAATGGAGTAAAACAGCCACCTTCTGCATCCAGAATCGCAATTGCAAAACTTTGTCTGAATGCAGCACGAAGATTACCTTTAAATGCACCATGCTTATCATTGCGACTTCATTCTGACATGGACGTTGATTTGATTAAGGAGGCTAGTAAAACAATCTTAAGTGGAGGTGCACATCCAGTATTGCTCAGGGATGAATGTCTGATTCCTGCCCTTGTGTCGACAAACATCAGTGAAAATGATGCAACCGACTATTCCAGTGATGGGTGTTACGAGCCAATTGTACCAGGTAAAACTGAATTCTCATTTTGTTATGTTCCTTTGTTGCAAGTTCTGGAGATGACAATTAACCGCGGGGCTACCATCAGTGAAGCCGGTCCATCTGGGATGAGAGGTTTCGCTGTGTCAAGGGAACTTCGACCTGGTTCTGGTGACATCAGAACTATGGAAGATCTGAAGAAGCAGTTTGGCAAGCATCTGCGATTACAAATACATGACGCCATCTTCGGGTTGCTCAGCAACTATGGAAACATGTATAAAGCATACGCATCACAATTGTTGTCATGTATGATTGATGGTTGCTTGGAAACAGGTCGAGATATCTATAATGGTGGTGCTGCTATAAAAATAATTGGTTGCATGTTGATTTCGTTTGCCAATACGGTTGATTCTCTTTATGGGATTCAAGAATTGTGTTTCGGTGAGAAATCGATGTTTTCATTCGAGCAGGTGAAAACCTTGCATGCTGATTGGGGTTTCTCCTTGCAAGAACCACACCATGATCCAGCCGATGGCCAACTCAGCTGTTCTATCAGCTCTGAAAATATGAAACTGGCTCGAGAATTCGTGCTCAACTTGCCAAAATTAGGTCAGCGCACTAAGGAAAAGTACAGCCTTAAAAGTTTTCACTCCAGCTATCGTCCACAAACAATCAAGGGAATCGCAGAATGGCTTTCAAACGAATGTGTTGCTGCTTTCAAAGAAGTAACAACCTCTGACAAGTATCCCTTAAAGGATATGCTGAAAAATCTAAATGATCGTTATGGCACGACAAGCGATCCATCCAAATTTATTAACTTTATGTTGGGATCAGGATCTTTTGAAGGTTATGTCGGATGGGGGCTTGGTATTGGGGCATCTGCAGATGGTAGAAGAAGAGGTAGGTGCCTGTCTCCGGAAAGACTGTCTCTGGACTACATCTATCTGATTTTTTTGCTTTGCTTTGCTTTGTTACGAACTTTTTCTTAAACAATTTTAACCTTCGCTAATCATTACAGGTCAGCCAATTGCTTCTAATATGAGTCCTGGTCCAATTCCACAAGATTTGCCGGAACTACCGCGACGAGAAGAAAATATATACAAGTACGCGCATGTTTTTTTAATTTTCATCAGGGCAATACTGAACAAGATTTCGCACATTATTGTGTTATTTTAGATTGTTAAAGTATTGGGACATCGATGCCATCAAAACTGGATTTCCAAATGGTTCTGAGATTGATTTGACAATTGATGAAAACACGAATGAGGATAGTTTGTCGGACTTCATAAAACATTATGCAAAAGGTCAAAGACGCTTGGGTGGAAATATCCTCACCAGTAAGTTTGTAGAATATGTTCCATAAAAGTTTTAGCTCTGACTTTGTAACAGTTATTATTTCGATGCTGTGTTTTTAGTTACTTGTGCAAATCATTCAAGTTACAATGCGGCATTAAAGAATCCAGAAAAATACGATCTTCTGCGTGTTCGAACTGGTGGATGGTCTGAATTCTATGTTTCCTTTTATTCAGCTCATCAGGTACGCCATCTTTAATCAGTTTTTAAGCCTGTATTCCCTGGTGACATATCCTACATGTGACACCAATTTGTAAAAAAACTTTCTAAACCAGAAAAAATGTTTGTAATGAATGTGGTAGTGCACAGAGAGTCATTTTCTTTGATTTATTTACTCTTATTTTCTTTATTGCTTTTATTTCTAGCATCAACATTTGAGACGTCCTTACGCGGTTGTTGTTGACCACAAGATGCATAAAAACAAATAGCTAGCAAGTCGTTTCTGAATATACATTATCGTTTCTAATAGTTTTGTAGAATTTGTTTAGTTATGTTCTTTCATAGCAACTGTCGAAGGGAATTAATTTTTGAAAGAATTCATTTTCGCTAGATTAGCATGTCATAATCACAAAATTTTACTCTTTTTCTTAATTTATACCGTTTTCATGAGGCTTGGTTAAGTCAGAAGGTGAAGCGAATACGATTTAACTGAAAAAGAACAGTGTTGTCGCTTTATTTCGCACTTTGTAGAAAATTGTCACATGAAATAAACATTATTTCGACGTCTCTTTGTTATTCTGTACAATGTATAGCCAGCTTTCAATCCTTGTTCAGTAAGGCAATCTGGATTTTAAAATTTTCAGAAAAATATTAGCCAAAAAAGATCTTTGCCATCGACTAGAGCTTCGACGCTTGCCCTCCGCTCTCCTTCTGCTCCCCCTCCTCATCTCACGTTAGGCACACAAACTCTATTATGCAGAACATATAGCGAAATTAAAAAGTGGCTACAATCTTGGACATAACTTAGTAGATAAATTATCACTCGTTAACCTGTGGAAAAATCCACGGGTTTCCAAGCATCTGCTATCCAGCATTCCGGCATCCGCCCGGAATAAAGCTGCGTGGTACAAGAGAATAAAATGTTTGGTCCCCTCCCTCATAGTCAGTGTGCGTCATTAGGTTATGTTTGGTTGGTTTATTCAATTGCTGTTTATTTAAAACAGTGATACAGGCTTACGACTTCGCAAAGAATTATTTCGGACTTTATACGAAAATGTAAAACATTGTCTTAAGTAAATAAAAGTGAACTTCTTTAACCTGCAGGATATATCCTTTCTAAATATAACTCATTATTGAGCGTGTCCACTGTAGAGATGTCAGTGTTAAGGATAATGCAATTTGGGAGCTTGAAACGATGAAAGATGAGATGTATGAGTGTTTAATCCTGTTTTTCTCCGTTCCTGAGAAAAGTGTTTGTTGTCGAGAAGTGTCCGTTATACAGGATGTCCGCTAAAAAGGTTTCACTGTACGAAGAATTCTTGTCTAGTAACCGCTCGTTGCTGGGACCATACACAGAAACAAAAACATCAGATGTTGATTAGTGAGGTGGTGTTCTGTATACAGCGATCACAAGTTGTATGGTATATGTTGTATGTACAAGTTTATAAGTTAAATATATTCGTTTTTCTTTTTTCTCGCACGTCTTAGTTGCTTTACTTTTTCGTATCCAGGATTAAAAACTTTTCAGGCTCATGAGCTAATTAGAAGTGTTACTTCAATCTTTTCTGGATAGGGAAACCGTGGATACAAAAAAGAAGCAGACGTTGGTTCTTCAGACGACCAGTCCAGGTTCGATTTGAATTGGTACAACGTATGCAATCATCATTCAGTTTGATACATAAAATGAAAGTAAAATACATGTAAACTTTTTGTAACTTGTTGATCGAGTATTAGAATGCGAGACAGAACTGACGAGAACTCTTCATTTATAACGCATAATAATCGAGACAAACTTGGTCTTGCTCTATAATTGTCAAGCAGGCAATTATCTATCGATAAAGTCTCAAAATAACTTGTTTTCTGGGCTTTTTTGCTTGAAAAATGTCTGCGTGAGCGTCCGGATCATGGCAAATTCATGAAAAGTCGAGCCTCACACAAACAAAGGTAGTTTTACATGACGCTGACTTTTTGATAGCCCGGCTTGGAGGATAATATCGTAGACAAGAACCAGGGATGGAAATCAAGCCTACCATGTAGAAATGTTTCTCGAAAGCGAATATACATTTTTTTGGTGCGGTCAAAAGGATTTATTTCTACTCTATTCTCGACTTTTTTTCCATCACGTCCGAGAAATGTTTGCTTTTTTTTGCATTTAAAATAACAAAAGCTGTTTCAAAATCATACACATCAAACTCAAACGCGGAATTAAGAAAGAACTATAACGATGGAAAGTATCTTTTCATAACATTCCTCCGTTTTAACTGCAATTATTTTTGCAACATTGTAACATTCTGCACCAATACCACCACTGAAAGAGAAAACTGATGGAGTAAAAGTACCATTCTCCATGTCCACAATACATTTGTTGTATTGCCTCTTCTTTTCATTTTCATGTTTTTTCATAGATTTTTCACAGATGTCCACAATACATTTGTGGACATCTGTGAACGACAGTTCGTATTTGTTACTCTGATATAAACATATGTTTTTTGCTCTAATATCAGGTCTAAAACCATTACCAATAAGACCTTCGATTTCCTCTCCGGATAACAAAGCCGCCATTTATACAGTTTAATGCGTGATGTAACATCAAATTTGCTGTCCACATAAATGGAAGTTCATTTAAATTATTACCATATCGTAGATGGATGGCATCTCTGAATTCTCTTTATTTAAAACAAAAGCGTATTCTTCTAAGGGTAAAAACACTGACCAACTGGAGCACCCTTTACCTGTAATTGTTTTGTATAGCGAAGATGAAAACTCGTTTTCAAGATTTTTAACTCTACTTTCTAAGGACATTACCAAGCTATATGTTACTTTGTAGGAGCATGAGTGTTACTAAAGGAACTGTTATCTTTTCAATGCTTTATAATGTTCACGTGCAGCATGAGAAACGATTGTAATTCCCAGACAGCCAAAGAGAATCGGGCATAGAAGATTAAATATTTTCCTATTTTCGGAAAAAAACACAAAAGCATTTAAATACTTTATTATAAAAAAAAAACTTTTTATGTGCCACGTGGTCATATATGCCAACACGCTCCATCATACTTATGTTATAAAACACACAAAAATTGAGTAAAAAATGCACAAGCGCGGTCAAAATCGCGACGCGTAAATGTCGATGCCGCGATCTCCTTCAAACACACATTTACCAACAAAATGCTGCAGTTTTGACACTCGTTCCTGGCAATGCGTTTAATTAGACAACTCAAGTTCAAGTTTTCGTTTACTGGTTAAGCTTTTCGCAAATCAACCCTGTATATCTTTAGTTAAAGTATTTTATATCAAGCCATATTGGAAACAGAAAACAGCTCATACAGGGTTGCACTTATATTTTTGATTAAAATTCCAGGCTATTCCAGGTTCTTTCACAGAAAAAAAATTACATTTTCAGGTGTCCTTTAGGTCCAGGTGTCGATTAATTTAAAATGGGACAAAACTGCACGAAAATACTGCGAAAAATAAAAAAATCCAACGGCCAGTTCATTATACAGTTAACATCCGGTAACTCGAACCTCCAAGGGACCAAGAAAAATAGTTCGACTTAAGGCGGTTCCCCTAGAAAAAAAATATATCGCAGAGGATTGTCTTTTCTGAAGATCATATAGTATGTGACGGTGCGACAAAATTAAGTCAAAAATTTCATTGATTGGTTGCCATGGTTACCCGTTGCTAGGAGAAGTATAGGAAAAATATGACATTTTGCTGCTCGACGCCTAACCAAATAACTGAATAACATGCGTTATTTCAAGCGCCTTTTTGGCCGCTTTTGTTCCTCAAGGGTCACGTGTATGGATTGAGCGAAGCGCATTTTCGCAAGGCTGACTCGTCTTCCAGAGAACTGATGCGGTATTTTTTGGACGACAGAAAAGCTAAAACAGGGCGAAACAGGCAATATCTCGACAAAATAACTGAAAGACAAAACTTCGATTTGAAAATCGGTTTCATTTAAACACTAGGTGGTACTAATGCCTGCATCTACAGAAGAAATTGTAAAGCGTGGGTTCTTCGATCTTGAGAATTCTTGTTTCGCGTGGATTCCGAACTTAAACGGCAAAAAACTTGTTTAAAGATTATTTTATGGACATTCTTGACTTGTGGATCGACAAAAGGTGTACGCCAGCACTATTTCGACCTGAAAAGCACCAAAGTCTTAAGTCTAATTGATGACGAGTAAACTCTGACGAGTTCACTTCACAACTGCATTTTGCGCCCAGTCGTAAAAAGCGCCGTGACTTTTGATCTACGCATGCGCATTATCAGAATAATGCCGCTGACCTCGCGCTTTTGCATGCGCTGGGGCGATTTAAAAAAAGTTGAACAGGCTCTACTTTTTGCGAGCTACATTTTGCGCTTCAGCTTAACAGCCAATCAAAAGGTAGAAATCTACATGAATTACGAAAGAATTTTTAATTAGATCATTTCAAGATGGCTAGCAACATCTCGTTTCTGTGTTAAATTTTTGTCAAAGCCAAATGAATGTAGAGAATCAGAATATATATCAATCAAGTGAAGTAGATGAAAAACAAAATAACATTAATGAGTCTGTGGAGGCACAAAGAAACACGTTGTAAACAAACTTAAAAAGACTACTCGTGATCTGACAACATTAAATCCTTAAGCAAAACGTTGTATAGTCCTTTGATTCTTCTTTCTATGGACAGTCGTCTCATCCACATGTTTTTCTTACGTATTTTACAACGTTGTTTATTTCTACGCCATAAAAATATTGCTAGGACTACTCTCAAATTTTGCAGCAACAAATATCGTCTGTTTACATCAGTCATGTTTTGCAAAAAACACGTGAGCAAAAATCGCTAAATGGAAATGGTTCGGTATATGTGATAAAAGTCGCGGCGCATTTTACGACTGGGCGCAAAATGCAGCTGTATGGAAACCGGCCTTAAGACAGCTTTCCGAATTCAGAACTGTCATATATTGTCTTAGGAGGCCCTAAAGTATCATCTAGCTATTGCAAGGAATTAAACATCGACGGAGGGGCAAGAAAGCTGTCTAAAAATGCGAAAATGGTTGCTATGGGCGTTGCTATGCACTTATATTTGCGGTTGGTTGGAAAAAGTGGCAGAATGCGCAATAAAAACCTAAATTTGTCATAAGCACTACTTGCCACGGTATTCTAAGATGAATTTGTTGTCAGAAAACAGCTAAATGACAATTCTTGAAAATTTTTTCTAGGGGAACCACCTTAACGAATGTTCGAGTTAAACGAAGTTTAGTTTAGCTTAGTTTAAAATGAGATTATAGTTCGAGTTAAAGCGATTTTTTTAAGACGCAGGGCAACAGTTACCGGGAAAAGGTGCAATCTTCGCAATGAAAAAGGCATGCAAGCCCTTTGTAAAATTGAATTTTTTTTTATAAACACCCTGTACACAAAGTACAAATGGAATGCTAATATTTAACATTTAGCATTCCATTAGTTATTTCTAACTCGAACCTTTGTATATTAACCTTCGTAGAATGAGGTCAGTGTCCTCTTCCGTCAAATTAAAGGTCCCGTCATATGCAGGAGAGACATTAAAATTTCAAAAGGCAGATTTGAGAATCTTGTCTATATTCAAGACAAATTTTAAAGCACCGTGACCTATATGTTTGACGCAACTACCAATAATATTTAAAGTTTAAGAGGTTAAGGACATTCGATTAACACTTGATCTGTCCATATAGCAAAACGGAAGTCTTTTTTTTTCTAATGATCATCAGTCCGGTCACATATTTCTAGTTTGACATTCAGTTGGTTGATTAGATTTTCACATTTTTTCTTAGGCTCAAACGTAGACTTAATGCCGATAGGAGGCTGATTTTCAAATTATTCATATTTCACACCAGAGGCATAAGATTACAATGCTGAAAACCCCCA